>PVLD010016080.1:0-46260 GCA_004027595.1 Dinomys branickii | reverse complement strand
AACAACTGTTGAGACCATATCACCTTGTTTATAGATTAGTTGTGATTGTACTATTTTCTATGATAATGGGTGTCTTTTTGTCAATAGGTTTTTGTACTTTTATGTTTCTAAAATAAAAAAAAAAAAAAGCTAAAAACACCTTCCATACTTCCCTTCCCTTGCTCACACACGCCTTCAGAAGCAATGTTCACTGCATATCAACAACCTGGACAATACATCAGGCACTCTGAGAATATCAAGGAAACACAAGTCACTCATGTGACCTCATGTGATCCAGGGTCTCATTTTAGATGGCAAATGGGACAAGCATTACAGTATTACACAAGACAGTGAGAGATGTGATATTCTATAGATATGAATATGACCAGAAAAAGGAGGAGACGTGTGCACAGTGAGAACGAGAAATGTTTGTGGGGAAAGCCCTCCAGGAAATACAAATATTCCCTTGGATTCTAAAATGTGGAATCATTTTAAGAAAATTCATGGGATGCTAGGTGTGACTGGCAAATCATCCAGAGTAGACGGAAAGGATAGAAGGAGAAACGGAAGTAGAATATGAAAAGAGGGCCAAAATGGGAAGAGCCTGTAATGTCAAGTCATGCCATCACATTTGTTTATGAGTAGTGGGAGCCCATGGAAGTCTTTGATGGGGGGTGGACAGGACTGGCTCTCGAGCTCCATGGACAGAGGAGGCAGCTGGGCTACTCAGCATCGACATGTGGCATCTGGATTGAATTCAGCCCCTGGACATCTGTGTGGTGCTAAGCAAGTCATTAGCCTACCTGTGTTTCATTCTCCCAGCTGCAACATAGGGCGCAATAGTGCAGTTGTTTGTAGAGTTTCAGTGAAGGTTAAATTAAGTCGAAGCCCGGGATTCAGAAGAACGTCTGGCACATAACAAGCATACACTGCTGTCTGCACACACATGTGCTGACACACACTCACACATTTCTGTTGGAAAGAACTGAGGAAAAAGCCAGGCCTCTAAGTGACAAATAAGAGGGATTCAGAAAGATGACCTGGTGCCCAATCCCAGGAAAATTCCTTTTCAATCTTTCTAAGGTTTTTTTTATTTTCTTTCTCTGCAAATTAGAAATGACTGCACCTATTTTGTGGGATTAAATTAGGTAATATCTGCGAAGTTCTCATCCAAGAGCCTGGTGCATAGTGGTCACACACACAGGGAGGCTGATGATCAAAAATGACTCATTCGAGGACTTCTAATGTTCTAATTCTTTACCTCTAGTTAGCACCTGCTCTTTGCAGTACTCTGACTGCACAGAGAGCTTGTAATCAAATAAAACTGAAATAATTCTTGTTCTGTTCCTTAAAGCAGGGTGAACTTGGGAGATTTTCAGACAATTAAGATCACTGTGTGTCCTCCCAGGACTATTGTAATCCCTTCCCCTTGAATGCTTGCAATAATTTACATAAAGTAGCTAGACAGTGATGGTGCAGCAGAAATTAAATTCCCTCTTTCTTCCTCTGATTCCCTCTTACACACTTGCTCCAGAAGATCAGAAATCACACATCCTAAGTCTGGTTATTATGGCTAGCCCCACCAAGATTAGAAAAGCCAATGGCAGTTGTAAGATGGTTGAGCACTGTTTTGAATCATGATTTGTGGGTTCACATAGAAAAGGACAGAAGTAGAGCCAAACCAACCCACTCTTTCACTTGCCAGACCTCATGTCATCTGAACCTCACTAATGGCTGACCAAAATGAGCCACAGACCACTGAGGAGCCACTGTACAATGACTTCAATGGTTAAATCACAGAGAAGTGAGGAAAAGAGAGAAGGAATGACTGGCAGAGGGGCAGCTGGGAGTTGAATTACAAGCGATGGCTTTAACAAGTCTGGAATAGGGACAATTCATGCATTAACTCAGAGACAGGTCTTTTATATTCCTGTATGGTTGATACATTGTGTCAACTTGGGAAGTCTAGAGGTTTGGCTGAGTGATTCAGCAGGGAGCCAGAGTGCTTACTTTGTATACATCCTGAGCCGGTTGAAGAGGAAGGGATGGAGATTGTGTGAGAGCTACCCATCCCCTGGCTGGGAGTAGCCTGTTTACAGTGTAAGGGAAGGAAAGAGGCTACTTGCAGCCATTCCTCTCTTTTACTGGTTGATTTTACTGTGCTCTGCTGCCATGAACAGTTTGCTGTCTGCCATGTGCCACTCTGTCGCTGAACCAGCCAAGTATGGACCGAAACCTCCACAAACTGTAAGCTAAATAAACCTTTACTTCCTTCATTTTGGGTGTTGGGTATTTTGTCTCAGCAACGATAGAAAAGTAACAATACACAATTTGTTACCAGCAGAGTGGGGTCATTGCTGACTGCGTGGTTCAAGACCCTTTGGAAATTGCTTGTGGGAAGAATTTGGAAAGGTTTGGAGATATCTGGTCAGAGCTCAGAAGACCAGAAAGCTGACAGAAATCCTGCCAGTAAAGACCAGGTTTGGGAGGTTTCTGTTGGGAAGGACTGCAATGGTTATTGGACTCCAGACGATGTATGTTACGGCTTGGCACAAAGTTTGTCTGCATTTTTCTCATGTCCAGAGACTTTGCCTAAGACTGAGATTAAGGGCGAAAGCGAACCGATTAGTCTGGCAAAAGAAATTTCAAGGCAGTAAAATGTTGGGGCAGTGGCATGGCTATTGTTGGGGGCTTTTAGCCAGATTTATATTGACAATCAAGAGCAAAGAGCCCAGCAGGATGATTTAAAATGCGAGTTTGGCCAGAAAGGAAGCTCCAGTAAAGCTGTGGACTGCAAAGATAAGGCTGAGGAGATCTCTATTGCTATAAAGGAACAAGAGAATGGAAAAGATGGCCTGAGGGCATCACAAGCAGCAAATCTCCACCCTTTGCAGCCTCAAAACTGCAAAGTTGAAAGACCTTGCCTTGAGAAGGAAGCCAAAGAGCACAGTGTTCCAGAATGGTGGTGGCGGCGGCTGCACCATGTTCCAGAATGGAGGCAGCACAGAAAATCTGTTCCTCAAAATTGGATTCAGAGTGCCCAGCAATCCAGGCACGCGACCCCTATGGCTAAGAGAGAGGAAAGTTTGGCTATTGCTCCAGGTGACAGCAGACCTTGGCATCATCCACGTGGCCCTGGCTTTAGGTGCATGGAGAATGCAAGAGTTCTGAGGTTAAACAGGCTTCCAGCCAGATTTCAGAAGGCCTGGGAAGCCAGGCAGTGTGTCCCTGAGAGGGCAGTATATGAGGCTGTGAGTGTGAAGCAAAAGGTGCACTGGAGACCTCAGAAGTTTAGAAAAGCCAGGACCAAGGATCATCTGAGGACAGCTGCAAGGAGGGAGCAAAGCGGGCCTAAGAGAGAAGCCATGGAGGCTGTAGCCACCAGAAGTGCCATAGGGATGGACTCCTACAAGCCCTTTGGAGCTCACAATGTACAACATGGATGCTTCAGATGCTGGATGTGGAATTACAGGACACAATATTAGCCCTGCTGGATTTTGGACTTGCTTTGGTCCCAATGCTCTATATTTCCCTGTTGGTGCCTTTTGGAATGGTGATGTTTATTTTATGCCTTTAAATATTGGAGGTGTCTAATTTTCATTTGTACGGGGGCTTGTAACTAAAGAGTTTGCCTTACATCTTGGAGGAGACTTGGGACTGGGACTTTTCAGCAATGCTGAAACTGGACGTTGGCAACTCTTGCAGATGGATTAAATGCCTTTTGCATAAAGGGATGTGCATGAGACTTTAGGGGGCAAAATGTTATGATTCTAATGTAGTATAATGCCTTTGTATTGGGAAACTGGTTTAAAGAAATGTGTCTGGTTGCCAAGTTAACAAGGGGTGGAATGTTATGGTTGATACATTGTGTCAACTCAGGGGGTCTAGAGGTTTGGCTGAGTGATTCAGCAGGAAGCCAGGGTGCTCACTTTGTACACATCCTGAGCCTGTGGAAGAGGAAGGTGACAGAAACTGAGACCCCTACACGGAACCAGACCAGACCTTCTGACACGAGAGAAGTCTTTATTAGGGGAGGGACAGAGTAGCAGACTACCCAGCAGACCAAGGTAGCCCCGAGCTGAGGAAGTGTGGGCCTTTAGGCTCCTTTTTCTGGTGGGGGTGGGGTAAGGAGATGTCCCTGGGCCAGAACAGGCCGAGCCCTGAGCGGTCCAGAGGGCGTCCAGGCCAGAAGCCTCAATGGCAGGAGTTGCCCATGTCAGAACGACCCGAGCAGGTGAACTGCCAGAGCGAATGAGGGCGGGGGCAGCTTTTGTGGCCGAGGGGAACTGAAGTGGAACAGGTAAAGGAAGGAGAGAAATATTGAGGATTAAAGTTTTCCCACAAGTGGGTGAGGCTGGCTGCCTTATGACTTATCATCCCAGACTTAATCTAATAGGAATAGGGACAGCGGGTCTTGTCAGTAGCTACTTCCTGCTGAGGAGGAGCATAGTTATTTTGTCTGGGTCGTCAGTCAGCAGCAGCAGATGGAGACAAGGGGGCGACATGTCTTGTCGGTGGCTACTCCTCACTGAGGAGGGGCATTGTAAAGTCTGTTTCTGGGTCGTCAGTCAGGGCCGGCTGAAATTGGAAATCTGATAGAAGCATAAGATTAAAATTTTGAGTTCTTAATCTTTGGACCATGTTGCGAATGAGGGAAAAAACACAGGGTGCTGCAAGGAGGAGAGCACGAATGGCAGCAAGGGGTCCCAACAGCGGGAGCAACCAAAGAAGGAGGCTGGCCCAGATACTTGACATGAGAGAGGATTCACTGTGGAGGTGATGGCCTCGGTTTTTAAGTTGCTGGATTTTTTCTTAGACAAGGCCGGACTGGTTAGCATAGATGCAGCATTTTTCCCCAGGAAGAGACATGTTCCTCCTTTTTCGGCAGTGAGCAGATCCAGTGCCCATCTGCTTTAGAGGACAACTCCTGCAAGCTGATCTAACTGGGAATGTATGAAAGGAAAGGTGTTGACCACCTGATTTTGGTGATCTGGTGGTCAGTTAACCGGTGCAAGGTTAGAAGCAAACCAGTTTGCAATGCTGGGGGCTGCCAGAGCTCCTGCCAAGACTGATGCACCCAGGACTACCCCGATGGAGACGCTACGTCGGGAGCGCTCAGGTGGGGAGAGATATTGGTCGGTGAATTCCCCATCCGTGTAGATCTGTAGACTGGGGAGAGGGAGAACTGGAAGACAGACCGTGTTAGGGGGGTAACAGGGATAGAGGGAGGACTCGCACAGGAAGAAGTGATGGTGCGTAGGGGAGAGCTGGAGCCGGAAACGCGAGGCGGGGCTATAGTCCGATTGCAGGGAAGGGAGCTACGGGAGCTCGTTGGTCCATAACAGGTGAGGTGAGCCCCACGAGGGAGATAGAGTTGGAGGGTTTGGGGGTGTGGGAGCTGGTCTGTACATTGGGTGGTGGAATTGTCATAACAAGGAATGGTCACTACTGTGGCATCCAATAAAGAGGCACAGATCCAGCATTCTGTAAAGTTGAAAGGGGTTTTATGGGCAGTCTGTAGTAACATTCTGGTAAAGTCAGTCAGGGTGGGGATACGAGGTAGGGGGGAGTTGAACTCATTTTGGATTTTTTGTAGCTGTGGGGGGGCACTGGGGGAGTGTATAGTAGGCAATGGATATGAACAAGCAGACAGGGGTCTGTACCACAGACATCTATCCGAAGGTAGAAGGTAAAGCCCTCCTCCCAAACCTCATCCCAGGGTTTCTTGATGGTAATGCGAGTGGGATTGCAGGTCTCCTGTGTACATAGTCCAGAGGTGGGGGGTTGTTTTGGATTTCCCATTTACCTTGATAGGGAATTATTCTCTGGCCATTATAGCCCCTGAGGGCTAGCCAGGAAGTACAGAATCCCAGTAGGCCAGAGCACGCTGGGGTATCTGTTCCCCTGGTGTGGCAAACATATTTGTTATAAGTAGAATAGGCCTGCTCGGTGTCTAGGGACCCGCAGGCCCTTTGAGCACAAGCATCAATATGGAGAACTACCTGTGACTGACACCCTTTGTGGGGGCAGTCTGTGAAGTTAAGCTGTGTTCCACTGGCCATGGCCATGAAATGCCTGTGGGTTAATGTGGGTGGGGGAAAAGTGGGGGAGGTGGGGAGCAGATCCAAGGCAAGGAAAATGAGGGCTATTGTTGCTCAGGGATAGGGGGAAGCTGCCGCTGAAGGAGAACGCGAATGGGTGATAAAGTGTGAGCTTCCCATTTAGTGCTTAGAGGGGGCGTGCACTTAAGGTGTGACAGGTGTACCCACGTTGGCCTATCCAGCAGCTTGGCCAAGGTTAGCGTACTCAGAATCACGGTGTGTGGTCTGGTCCAGTGGGGTCCAGTGGTGGAGGGTGTAAGGTCTTTGAGGAACACCTGATTACCAGGCTGAACCTGCAAAATGGCTGAGTTTTTGTCAAGTTTTGATGAACATTGGTCTGCATAGGATTGGAGGAAGTTTAGGGTCAGGGAGAGAAAAGGCAGGTAATTAGTGAGAGGGTTTGGAGCAGCAGGGGGAAGCTGGAGGAGAAAAGGCCGTCCATACATGAGTTCAGAGGGGCTGAGGCCAGAGGGTTGGTGAGGGGCAGCACGAAGCCGGGTGAGGACCATAGGCAGGAGGGATGGCCACGACTGCTGAGTCTCTGTTGAGAGCTTAGAGAGATGCACCTTAAGGAGATGATTAGCCTTTTCTGTCTTACCTGAAGACTGAGGGTGGCAGGGAGTGTGCAGGGCCCAGTGGATGTTGAGGGCCTGTGAAACTTGTTGGGTGACTTTGGAGATGAATCCTGGTCCATTGTTTGACTGAATGGAGCAAGGTAGGCTGAAACGGGGGATGATTTCTGTGAGCAGGGTCTGTGTGACGGTATCTGCTGTTTCATGTGAGGTGGGGAAGTCTTCTATCCATCCTGTGAATATATCCACACAGGTGAGGATATATTGGAGCTTTTTGTGCCTAGGCATGTGGGCAAAGTCAATTTGCCAGTCTTCTCCTGGTAATGTTCCCCTAAACTGGTGTGGGGAAAAAGTGAGGAGGAGTCGAAGAGAGCCCTGTGGGTTTGTTTTGGAACATACTGTGCATCATGAGGAGATGTCTTGTAGTAATGGAGTTAGGCCAGGATAGAAGATGATGGGATCTAGGAGTCTTTTTAGCAGTCTTCAGCCTATGTGTAAAGAGTTGTGTAGTTGGCTAAGGAACTGTTGGGCGTGGTCACCTAGGAGTCAGTACTTTCCATCCAAGAGGAGCTAGCCCCCTGGGCCAGGGGAGCACCTTTTTGGGACAGTTGTTTGAGCTGTGTGTCTGAGTAGGTGAACCCAGTGGGATGTAAAGGGCGGGCGACTAAGGCCTGGATGCTAAAAGAGAAACTGGGGAGTGGCCATGGCTGGAGGGCCACCAATTTGGCTGCTTTATCTGCCCGATTGTTTCCTTCTGCAATTTTGTCAGTGACCTGTTGATGGCCTCAGCAATGGATGATGGCAACCTTGGTCAGAAGGGGGGTGGCTGAGAGGAGTTGGAGAATTAGCTTGCTGTTTTGAATGAAAGAGCCTTCTGTGGTTATGAAGCCACAATCTGCCCAGATGGCAGCACGGTGATGGACTATGTGATAGATGCATTTAGAATCCGTGTAAATGTTTACAGTGGTTCCCTCGGCCGTGTCAGGGCACGGGTGAGGGCTATGAGTTCTGCCTTTTGTGATGAAGTGCCAGGGGGGAAGGGATTTGCCTCAATGGTTTGGGTCAGGGAGACTATAGCATATCCTGCTCAGGGCCCATCTGGGCCGGAGGAGGAGCTCCCGTCTATGAACAGGGGTGCTGGGCTTGGGGTGGGGGTTGGGTATGTACTGAGGTGGCAGTGGGGAGGAGGTCAGTTAAAGATTCAGAGCAGGAGTGTGTTAGTTGTTCATTTGAAAGAGAAGGAGAGATGCTGGGTTGAGGGTCCCACAGAGCTTTAGTGAGAACTGAGGGTTCTCGATGAAGGTGAGGTGAAAGAGTTGGAGGCGAGAGGGAGCTAGAAGATGTAGATCTCGGTGTGAGAGAAGGTCCATGAGATGGTGGGGGGAGTAAACTGTAATCTGCCCCTGGAGTGTTAGTTTTTGGGCTTCTTGCATCAGGGTGGCAGCAGCTGCCAGAACTCTAAGGCAGGGAACTAACCTCATGTTGTCAGGTCTAGCTGTTTGGACAGATACGCTATGGGGGCAAAATCTAGGCCCTTGTATTGACCAGGACTCCTAAGGCTGTTCCATGCAATTCTGAAGTGACTAGGTGCAAGGGTTGGGTAGGATCAGGAAGAGCAAGGGTGGGCGCCTACAGGAACAGAGTTTTGATCTGAGTAAAGGCCCAGGGGATGAGGTTGGAGTCTGCTAGGGGTTCATCCTGGGGCCCACGAGTAGCGCCATACAGAGGTTTAGCCAGGAGCGCAAAGCGGGGGACCCACAAGCGGAAGTACCCTGCAAAGCCAAGAAAAGATTGAGCCTGTTGTTTTGTAGTGGGGAGGGCCAGGGAGCGGAGGGCCTTCCTACGGTCAACTGTGAGATCCCTCGTGGTGGGTGTGAGGTGGAACCCCAGATAATGAAGAGAGGGGAGAGAGAGCTGTGCCTTTGTTTGGGAAACACAGTAGCCCTTTTGGGAGAGAAAGTTTTGGAGTAGAGTGGTGTGGAAGTGAGAGAGGTGAAAGAGGGGCTGCATAGGAACTGGTCAACTATATATTGGAGCAGCTGACTGGGTTTGAGATCTAAGGTGGCCAGATCAGTCATGAGAGCCTGGCCGAAGTAGTGGGGCTGTTCCTGAACCCCTGTGGGAGAGCAGTCCAGGTTAGTTGTGAAGTGATCCACGTGATGGGATCTTCCCAGGTAAAGTCAAACCGTGGGTAGGAGGAGGGGTGCAAGCGAATAGTGAAGAAAGCGTCCTTAAGGTTGAGAACCGAGAAGTGGGTTGTGCCTGGTGGGATATGGCTGAGGAGAGTGTACGGGTTAGGGACTACGGGGGTGACAGGGCGGATAGCTGAGTTAATGATGTGGAGGTCTTAGACAAGCCTGTAAGAGCCGCTGGGTTTGATAATGGGGAGGATAGGGAAATTGTATGGGGAATGTGTAGGAATGAGGAGTTTTTGATTGAGGAGCCGGTCAATAAGGGGTTTAACCCTAGTCGGTGTCTGAGCAAAATAGGGAACTGGGGGTGGTTGGGAAAACTGGAGGGGTCCTGGGTAGTCACGATAATGGGACGGTGGTGTTGAGCCACCGTGGGTTGTGAGGTGTTCCAAACCATTGGATCGATACTATCAAATGGAAAGGAGGGGTCTGAGTGGTTACCTGTGGGTGGGGATGGGGAGAACAGGAGGATGGCTAGGAGCAGTGATGGTGAAAGAGATTTTGGGAAGGAGAGTGTAATGTGTAATTTGGCGAGTGCATCCCGCCCTAGCAAGGGAGTGGGACACCTAGGCATTACGAGAAAGGACTGAGTAAATAACCTACAGCCAATCAAGCAAGGTAGGAGGCCTGTGGTGAGAGGGTGTTGGGGAGAACCCTCGACCCCAACAACCGTGATCTCAGATGGGAATGTTTGACCAGAAAAACTAGGGAGAATGGACCAGGAGGCCCCTGTATCAACGAGGAAGAAAATTGACTTACCCACCAGCTGGACTTTTACTCTGGACTCCTCAGATGACAGCAGGATCTCGTCTACCTTGTCGGTGGGGGTTTGGAGTCCCAGGCCTGTCAGTCCTCTCCGGCCAAACGAAGCAGGTCCATCAGGGACAGCTGAGGTCTGGGCTGTTGAGCGGGGGCAGAGAACCCCTCCCATTGTAGGAAGGGGCAATCTACCTTCCAGTGCCCAGTTTGTCCACATTTGAAGCAAGGCCTTGGAGGTGGTCAAAGGTAGGACATGACAGCGCCCAATGGCCCTCTTGTAGCAGGGCCTCAGAGGCTGCTTGTTGGTTGGGAGCTAATAAGACTGTTTTGGGGCCTGAGGCTTGAGAGCTGCTGCTAGGAGTTGACATTTTTGTTTGGTACGGGCAAGTTTTTCCTCCTTTTCCGCGTCTTCACAGCCATTAAAAACCTTGAAGGCCATGTTTAAAAGTTTATGGCGGGGGGTGTTGGGTCCCTTCTCAAGGCGTTTGAGCTTTTTTCTAATGTCAGGTGTTGACTGAGAGATGAAGGAGGTGTTGAGGACCAGTTGGCCCTCTGTTGAGGCTGGGTCAAGGTGTGTAAATTTAGTGAGAGCCTCTGATAGGTGTGCTATGAAAGCAGCAGGGTTTTCAGTGGGCTCCTGTGTGATTTCATGCAGCTTATCCCAGTTAACCGCCTTACGGGCTGTCTTTTTGAGGCCTGCCAAAAGGCAGATAATCATTCGATCTCCAGCTAGGGGACCTGGAGTGTTGGGCTGATAGTGCCATCGGGGATCAACCCTAAGGACTGCCTGTTCCCTGGGGGTAAGGTCTGATCCGTGTGGTGCATCTCGTCCGCATGGGCCTGGGCAGCCAGCCAGACAGTTTCTTTTTCCTCTGGGGTGAGGGTGGAAGAGAGAAGAGTGTAAAGGTCATTCCAAGAAAGTTGGTACATGTGGGTCAGGTGTTGGAACTCTTTGATATATGAGGAGGGGTCAGAAGTGAAAGAGCCGAGATGCTTTTCGAGCTGTGAAAGATCCAGGAGAGACCAAGGTTGATGGACATAGATGAGTCCCTCTGTTCCTGCCACCTGTCTCAGAGGGAAAAGCCCAGATGAAGGTGGGAGAGGAAGGGCAGGCGAAGCAGCCAGTGAGGCAGTTTTGGAGCGGGTGTGAGAGGCAGGTGGGGACAGGAGAGGAGAGGGCTCAGAAATGGGCAAAAGAGGGGAAAGGGAAGGAGGTTGGGCTGCTGGCTGAGTTGGCTGGGTTGGGGTTGGGCCCACAGAGGGGCCATATGGCAGGGGGGCATCAGGAGTGGCCTGGGAAGGGGCCAATGGTCGCCTAAGGGGTGGGTCATCAAGTGGCTCAGGGTAGGAAGAAATTTGGGGAGGGTCTTTGGGATGCTGGCATCGTGAGGTGGGGGATTTAGCCATGAGAATCAGCCAGGAGAATTGGTCAGGAGAATTGGCCAGGAGATTTTCCTGGGTGGTACAGGAAAGATAGAGTTGAGGCTTGTTGCAGAGGGTGAAGAAAACTTGGACACAGGGTATCAGAGAGAGTACCTTGGACCATTTATCACTGCAGCGACAGTAACTGGGTAAGTCCCACAAGGCGTTGAAGTTGAGAGTACCCTTAGGTGCCCAAATAGACCCATTATCTTGGCAGAGGAAGATGAGGCATTTGATTTTGAGATCAGAGTGGCCAAGAGGCCATGGAGAACAGACCGAGGCAATGGAGTACAGAGACACTGGGAGAGCAGGGGAGGGAGGAGGTGTTGCCCATGATGACTGGGCTAGAGAACAGAGAATGGGCAGACTGAAGACCACTGTTGACCAAGAGAAGTCCCAAATGAGACGAGAGACCCAGGCCCCGTAAGTGGATGTCTCTGGTCAGGGAGGGGGTCACAAGAAAGGCAAGAGACCCAGGCCTCCCAAGCAGACATCTCCGGTTGGGGAGGGGGTCACGAGAAGGGACGGAGCGGCTTGACATGTTGACACGATTTCGGGAAGGGGCTGCAGAGGCCGAGGCATGAAGTTGAGAGAATGAGCTGTCCGAGAGGTGTGACAGAGGAGTCTTCAGGGAGAGAAGAGAAGAGGAAGGTTTAAGTCAGGGAGAGGAGAGCGAAGAGGAGGAAGGAAAAGAAGCCGACTAAGTCAGGATCAAATAGAAGGTTCCATGAAGGACCTCGCTGTAAGAGGTCCGTAGGGGGAGAGATGGTGGCCAGTTGGCATCGAAGGGGCTGGAGCGATCCGCGAAGGACCTTGTCAGAGGGGCTGGAGAGATCCTCAAATTAGTCGGTCATAGAAATGAACAGAGGGAGGGGAGGTGGATGGGAGAATAGGAGGGCATGGAGGGGCAGGAGAAAGAGGACTTAGGTTAGCAGTGAGTGATGAGTGAATGCAGAGGTCAGTAGTGTGGCAGGCCCGGGGCTCATGGTCTGCTTCAGAGGTGGTCGGCTGTGGACCTGGGGAGGGGTCCCAGGTTGGTGGGGGTTCAGCACCAAATGATAGAAACTGAGACCCCACACAGAACCAGACCAGACCTTCTGACACGAGAGAAGTCTTTATTGGGGAAGGGACACAGTAGCAGGCTACCTAGCGGACCAAGGTAGCCCCGAGCTGAGGAAAGCATGGGCCTTTAAGCTCTTTTCTCTGGCGGGGGTGGGGTGGGGTAAGGAGATGTCCCTGGGCCAGAACAGGCCGAGCCCTGAGTGGCCAGGAGGGCATCCAGGCCAAAAGCCTAAATGGCAGGAGTTGCTCATGTCAGAATGACCCAAGCAGGTGAACTGCCAGAGCGAATGAGGGCGGGGGCAGCTTTTGTGGCCGAGGGGAACTGAAGTGGAACAGGTAAGTGAAAGAGAGAAATATTGAGAGTTAAAGTTTTCCCACGAGGGGGATGAGGCCGGCTGCCTTGTGACTTATCAGAAGGCATGGAGATTGTGTGAGAGCTATTCGTCCCCTGGGTGGGAGCAGCCTGTTTACAGTGTAAGGGAAGGAAAGAAGCTGCTTGCAGCCATTCCTCCCTTTTGCTCTTGTGGTTTTTGCTGTGCTCTGCTGCCATGAACTGTTGCCCTCTGCCATGTGCCACTCTGCCTCAGAACCAGCCAAGTATGGACTGAAACCTCCACAAACTGTAAGCTAAATAAACCTTTCCTTCCTTCATTTTGGGTGTTGGGTATTTTGTCTCAGCGATGAGAGAAAAGTAACCAAGACAATTCCCTTCCATGAAAACATGCAGAATTAAACCACCCAAGAGAGTTTTCATCATATTGGAAGTCTTTATGACAGAACAGTCAAGAAAGTTGGTTTAGGAATAGTGAGGGTGCCATTCAAATCCTAACTCTACCCTTGTGAACCACATAGCCTAGGGTAAGTTATTGAAAATGTTCTCAGCTGGGTGTGGTGGCTCATGCCTATAATCCCAGTGCTTGAGAGGCTGAGGCAGGAGGATCTTTGTGAGTTCGAGACCAGCCTGGGCCACAAAGTGAGCTTAAAGCCAGTCTAAACTGCATAGCGAGACCCTGTCTCAAAAGAAAAGAAAAGCAAAGAAAATGACCTCAATAGTTCCTAAATCATTACATTCATGAAGTGATCAAACACCTTTACAATCCATGAAGTGAAGCATAATAGAGCTGTGACACACAGTGTTAAAAAAGTACTCGTTGCTGTAATTAAGGAAAGCTTCTAGCTGAGTCAATGCAGCTCCAAATAAGAACAGGAAAGGCAGCTGTCTGCTACTGGCGGTCAGCTAAGTCAGACAGTGTGAAAAATCTAATTCCTTATGTATACCAGGCACAGAATTGCCCCCAAATTACCTTCCCTAGAATGACTTTCCTTGTGAATTCCACTCTTCTCCTAATTACTTCAGATTTTATTTTCTTTAATTTCTGACACATGTCCACACCCCTTCCCTTCCCCTCTTTTTCCATTGATGTGGGGATTGAACCCAGCTCTTTCAGGCGGAGCCTCTCCTGTTCACCACCCGTAAGCACCTTAGCAGGGTGCCGTCAGTCACAGCTTTCCTCCGGTCATTACCACTCCTCAAGCGTGGCTCAGCACTTCCTGCCTCTCCTTCTGACTCTATTCGGGATGATCCTGGTAGGAAGCCAGCATGTTTCCATCTTCTAGCATGATGAATTCTGGATTCTCTTTATCTGGAGAGGCTTGCTGTCCTCTGCCTAACACTGGCCTAGCACCCATTCTGAGCGTGGGCTATGCTGGGTACTTTGAGTCCTCAGATACAAAATTCGGGTTTCCCCACTAACCAGCTCAGAATTGAATCAGAGAAATTCGTGTTGACAAAGATGCTTTGCTCATTCACACTTTGGGCAGGCCCCAAACCTTCCCGTACACTCATCTGTGCACATCCTTGTAAAATTCCACTCAGCAGAGAGCTCTGTTAAAAGTAAGCAAGGACTCCTCACACTTGCCTGACCACCACCCATAACATCTCAGTGTCATCATCCTCTGCCGCTCCCTATGTGATGTCTTGTCACTCAGGCAGGAATTCCTCCCTGCGGCAGGAATCCAGCTAGGCCAGCTTCGGGAGACCTCCTTACTCGTGATACTTCCTCTTAGTGATGCTCCATGCAGTGACCTCCAGGCTGTTTGGTTGTAAATTCCCACTTTCTGATACTACACTTGAATGTAAACCCAATCTCTCTCTCACCTGCAAAATGCCTTGATCCCACCCATAGTGAAGGTCCTGAATAACGTCCCCCTTACAGTACTGTCATAAGTATCATTGCTCATAGTGTTTCTTTTTGTTTTCTTTTTTTCTTAATAGTAGGGGTTGAATCCAGAGCCACATCCCCAGTGCCCTCCACCCCTACTTTTTATCTTGAGCCAAGATCTTCCTAAATCATTGAGTTGCCCAATCCTTCCTGCCTCAATCTCCCAGAGGGTTGTACAGAGTCCAGGCTGTTATGGGACTGAGGAAGAGAGTATGCTAAAAATAATGTATGGGGTCCTTGGAAGAGTTAGAAGAGACATAGGCTGCTTTCTCAGGCACAGCAGTGGTCACATCTGGGAAAGGGAAGGGAGGAGGTTAAGAAATTTTCTGTTATCCAGATGTGCGGAGTGGCCCCAGTGCAGCTGGGCCATTATGCGTATGGGTCAGCTGTAATCTCTTGTGCCTTACAGTGCATGCCTCTCACCGGAGACGTGGTAAGCAGCACTTAGTGTATACAAGTGTTTATAGCTGAGAGTTTAAGTCCAATAGTAACTAAACCATAGAGTGTCGGAGCACATAACGTTTCTATAGCATATTTCAATGTAAAAAGGACATTTGCTTACATCGCCTTACTTAATTATACCATAATTATCATTTCCATTTTCCAAATAAGTAAAATAAAGTTAATAGAAATTAAGCAAATTTCCTAAGGCCACTAATTTAGCTCCTACCCATTCCTGATAGGTTATTACCATGTTCTAGCACCATAGCATAACCTGTGCTATGTGAATCAATAACATGCTTCTTTGGTCAGCAGTCTGGATTTCCAAAGAATTTTCTGCTACAATTTCTCATTACAAAATTAAGTCCAGTATATTCCATCACCACATTTTGCTCTTCAGTCTTTCTTGCTCAAAGTTAAGTTTTTGGTTCCAGTGAGTTCTCTTCGGTGCAGTGATTCTTATCTTCCAAGCTCTTGACCTCTGTTGTTGACTCCCTAATTCTTCTCTGTTGGATTCCCAACCACTTGTCCTCAGCTAGGATGCTCTCTTGTTAAAGAAATGTTACTAATGATTAGACATAGATTTTAAAAATGTTTTGCAAGGCTGTATTCCCCTTCCTATGCTTTCAAGAATCTGTCAACATGTGGTTGACAGAATGACTTATGCCTTTCTTTTTATGACATGTAAACATCTAAGGGGCACAATGTCACTGAACAAAATTTCTGAAAGGCTTTGATCCTAGTTAAATGCCTCCAACAGGTGGCCAACATCTTGAGATTACTTAGTTAATATATGGTAGAATATGTCAATTATTTTTGCCTTTGTCCAAAAAACCTCTGCCTCCCTTGATAAAGATGATAGGGCTGTAAACTGAGCAGTGATTTACTTCTATCCCCACCTCTTCTTTTGATAAATATGACTTAGACAGATTGCCTTATAATTTATATGCTGTCCTCATAGTTAGCTCTTGCTATTGAAAAATAAAAATTAAAGTAATTCATTCAAAGTTTCAGGGTCATTGTCAAGGTTGTTATTAGACTCTGGATTTTCTGCTTCTTCTCTGCTGGTCCTAAACTTGACTCTACTCCCTCAGATTCCTGTTCTAGGGCCAATTCCAGAGTTTCTCCTCCACAGGAAGCTGTGGTGGGCAGTGCCTTTTGTAGTTAGTGTACTCTGAAGTCTCCCATGCTTCCATCTGTAGCTCACTGAGCTCTTTACGGCGTTTGTTTAAATGTCATTTGCCAACTGACTAATTTCTGTTAACCAGTTTTTTTTTATTTGCAGTATAGATTTAGCACTGCATATACCACTGAAGTGTGGAATTCTTCTTTTCACAGTACATTTATTATAGATTGAGCTGTCCTCAGCAGTAGGATGAGAGGAGTCCAGTCCCATTTATCGCTTGATCTTGAAGTTTTTTCAAGTTAGGATTCTGAGAGATTCTGTGGTTTGGAAGAATTTCCCTCTCCCTCCTGCCTAGTATTATGTGTTACACAACTATTCCAAGTAAAGCCTTTACCAAAACTCAACACCAAGGGGAAGGGGCAGAGGAGTCAAGGCGGGGTGTGGGAGGACACTCAGCTGAACTGAAATGCAAAATTGGGGGGCCCAGGAGAAAGAAAAGAAGCAGCAGCAACATTTTAGAACCAGAGATACCTTAGAAGCAAAAGAACCAGCTGGAAGCAAGAGGCAGAACCCATATTTGATTAACACAGAGGCAGGGGGAACGGGTGAGATCGCATCCAGGAAGAGTTGGCTTCCACTCTGGGCCAGCAGCCTACAAAGCTCTGCTTCCAGAAAACACTGCAGAGTTTGAAGCTTCCACTTCAGAGTTGGGAGAAAGCAGCATAAAAACTGCAAACGTTGTATTAGCTTGTTAAACCAATGACGTGCCTGTGTTTGGAAATTCATTCATCTTCTGAATGACTGGAAACTCAGAGGGCTTCAAGGAGTAAACGCCATGACATTACAGTAAGTAAAGGGTCAGGACACAGGAAGAATAGACAGAACATCTCTGGGGATAGTCTAGATAAAGTGTTAATTAAAACTTGGAACTTTAACATAAAGCATGCTCATGGCATAGGAATTACACTTCCAATACTACATCCTAAAAGGTATTTTTACATAACTGCACAAAAACTTTAACACAAAGATGTCAATATTGTATTTTTGTACTAAAAAAAGATCAATTTAAAATCTAAAAGAAATACCCATAGAATAAATAATGGAGAGGCACCATAGATAGTAGTCAGCAACCGCATTGCTGGGACACAGTGCAGGACACAGCTCACAGGGGCGAGGTCTAACTCTGCTCGGGACTCCAAGGGGTTTGGTCACTGGTCAGCAGCTCCAAGGCAAGAGCTCCATCATGGAAGGCCCCGGTGGAGGAAAGCTGCTCGGTTTCATGGTAGCCAAGAAACAGAGGAAGGAACGGGGCCAAAGAGGAAGGGAGGCAGGAAGCAGACACAGAGCCGAGGGCCGCACCTCATGACCCGCCCAGACACACCCAGACACACCTCAGGACCCAGCCTAGAAGCAGACTTTACTAACTACCTAGGCATTTCTGAAATCGAACAGTTTGATATAACAAAAAGAAGTCATCCTAATATTTGGAGAATTTTTAAAATATTTTAACTATGAATGACGATGCAAGTGAAAAGCATAAACTTTTAGTGGTGGTTTAATCTCCTACAGTGCACAGAGCTTTGATAGGAGGGACAATGGTTTTCGTTAGCAGTGCATTTCAAGGTGACATTTAATTTCCTCAGTTATTTTCCAATGTCTCTATGAGGAGCATGGGAAACAGTATAATACAATGTTTGAAGAGTCAAGATCTGTGTTCGACTCTTTGGCTTCTAAGTTTTACTAACTTTGTCACTGTGGACATTTTATTTAAAGTTTTGGGGCCTTAGTTCCCTCATGTGTGAATATGTAAAGTAAAAACACCTCATAGAGTTGCTGTAAAGAGAGTGTAGCATACTTAAGAATGTATAGAATAGTTGTGGTACATGATAAATTTCAGCTGTGCTTTTTTTTTTTTGCAATACTGAAACTTTATATTGTGTTATATCTCCAGCCCTTTTTACTTTTAATTTTGAGACAAGTGCTCATTCGGTCACTAAATTACCCAGGCTGGGCTTGAACTTTCAGTCTTCCTGCCTCAGCCTCCCAGATTGCTGAGATTACTGCTCTATGATACCACATCCAGCAGGCTACACATTACTTGTATTTTAAAAAGTGATATATCACAGACATGAACATCTAAATACTAAAGTAATAAAAGTAAAAACAACTGTCCTTTTAATAAGACAGCTGGGTATTGCGTTCAACCTAATTTATTCCCACCTGGTACACATTGAGAATAAGCAGCTGGTCAAGGAGAGAAGGGTAGGTTCTGCGCAAGCAACACCACCTCCTTGCCAGTGCATGCGGCTTTGTTCCTGTGGATACGCTTGCCGGTCCTGTCCTGGTTGCTTAGCGTCTGAGAATGACTGTATTATCCCTGTGACATGACACACTGGGGAATTTTTCCGCAGATCATCAGATTTGGGAGCTGTCACCTTCAAATGCTTCCTCCATTCACTGAAGATTACAGGTTGTCTTCTCTACAAGCAAGATGGAAAAAGAAAGAAAATGTGAGAACAGTGCACGGCACTGACTCCATGAGTAGTTCCAATGTCCCGCCTCTCTATTTCAGGGTCTTTCTTTGCTCCAAAGGAAGGCAAGGGGCGGAGCAAGAGTCAAGCCTCTGGAAAACAAAGCACTTTCCTACTTGGACGATTGTTAAGTATCTTAATTATTTATTTCAGATGAAGCGGTTTCATCCTAGTTTTCCATTGTGCTTTCTACCCCTAAGACTGTAAGATGGTAGAAAACTGTAGCTTAAACCTTTGCTCTGCAATTACTAGAGCCAAAATTGGGAAAATGATGGAGTCTGTGAAAGTTAAGTTTCCCATCTATACATCAGGATGAATAGCAACTACTTCAAAGAGTTAGCGGACTGGGTGAAACGTTATTTGCACACGATATGCAGCGCGCGGCAGGCATCCCTTGAATAATAGCTGCCACTGTCCAATAAGCGAGGAGAAAAGTGAAAGTGGCTTTCACAAGGGTAGTAATAGCTAGCGGTTAACATGTGCATTTCATATTCCCGATAGCTGACACTCACGGCAGGTTTAAGGGTTTGTGTCTCAGCGACTCCCTCTCACTGAGACCCGACACCTGACCCTGCTACATAAGGGAGGTGCATGTTTTAGAGGTTTGGGTCCACAGTCAGGAGGCTGGGTGGGATGGCACAGTGGAAGGGCCAAGGTGGGGGAAATGGGAAGAGGAAGAACCAGGGAGAGCGATATACCCTTCCAGGCCCTGTCCCATGGTCACCTCTTCTCAGCAGTGTTCTGCCCCCTCCTATGAGCACATTTAGCTAGAGAACTCTCCTGGTCCAGTGACCTTCCAAAAATCTCACCTCTGAGCACAGCAGGGCCTGGAGGGGACATCTAGATATGAACCCTAACACTTGAGTACTGTTACTGTATTTGCTTTGTTCACACACTGCTAATAAGAAGGGTGAAGTTTAATTTGGAGTAGCTTTGGGGCCCCTTGAAATCCTATTCCTATCTGTATACAAGTTGCTCTCTGTAGACTGTGAGCTCCTCAATGACAAAAATCAGTTCTGCGCATTCCCAGTTTCCTGGCTCATATAAACGTGCAAAACATGGAGACACTGTCTGCCTCAGAAGTTCTGGAATCAGCACTGTATCAAACAGGAATTCACTGTATTTAAGACTTCAGCAGATACAAAGGAATGAATTAACTGCATGACTTACAATGCCTGTATTTTCATATTTGGAGGTCAACTTCATTGTGATTATCAGGATCATCCAAGACATTTTGTTTTGTTTTGTTTCAAGACAGGGTCTAACTATGCAGTTCAGGCTGGCTTTGAACTCACTATGTAGTCCAGGCTGGTCTTGAACTCACAGCAGTTCTCCTGCCTCAGCCACCTGAGTGCTGGGATTAACGGCACGTGCCACCACACCTGGCCCCCCTGAGTTTTGTAGTAAGAACTAAATGCAGATTTTACAGAATACTATGGACAGTGTTGCTGCATGTGGGTCTCCACTGCCTGCTGACCTTGGTTTCCATCGCTGCCTGCTGCTTCCCTGTCCCCATCAAACTGGCCATAGTACAGTCTGTTCTTTTCATTTCAGCTTGGCCAAGGCTTGTGTCCACAGAATAAACCAAGGCAAATCCACAGAAATCTGAAAAAAACACCAGACGGTGGAACTCATCAGGGGTCAGCCGCGATCTGAGGAGCATGACTGAGTGGCCGCAACAGGACTGGACTCAGACACATTGGAATTTATAGTTGGTAAACTGTGCCCTGGAATAAGATGCCTGACAAAAAAGACTTCCCATCACATTCTCTTCTGCAGTAAGAAATCAAATGCCAAAGAATGTTTAAAGTCACTATGATGAGTCTATCTGAAGCACACTAAAAGTCTCCTTTAAAATAACATTTCTTAATTTATGAATTACCTAGAGACTTTTCAAGGACCATTCAGGGATTCAGTGACTTTGGCACAGGATTTACCTTTTCTAATTATGTAAATATTTTTAAAATAGCACTTTGACATTTTTAAAACAATTCTCTGCAGTTGTTCTGTGGCCTGGAGTGTTTAATCTTCCAAAGAGTTGTTTACAGTAATTGGGTTATGGAGATGTGATGCTCAGGGTTGTGTTTTGATATTGCAACAGAAACAGAGCAGTTAGAAAAGTCCGTAATTTCCCTTCAACTCTTCAGTAACACAACATGACTTTCATTTGAAAGTGCTCTGCCTCTGTTCAAAGTTGCCAATAAGGGCCTCATTTGGCATAACTATGCGACGTAGTCTGGGGATAAGTGGGTCACTCTCTGAGCCACAGGAATGTCCGCCTACGCTCTACAGATAGGGAACTCACCAGCACCATGTTGCATGATGTCAGGTGATTACAAAAGTCAAAGAAAATATAATTTCCTCACAGGAGGGCCAATCATGGAAATGCATGGGGCTTGTACTATGGGGTTTACCTCTACACCTGTTAGATGAAGCATGACCATCCCTACACGTTATGGAGACTGGGAAGGGACAAAGTCTGTGGCATAGTTTAAAAAAAGCACAAGTAATGCTGGAATGAATGCAGCCTGTCCATTAGCACTGGTTTAATTTTAAGTTCAGCATTGCAGTGTAAGGTGACATGGGTGAGATTTCAGTCTTTAATTGCAGCTATGCATGAGATATACTTTCTTTTTCTGCAGTTCAGATCAATTCGTATTAGAAATCCTTTTCTACTAGGGGGGCAAACACAGTCTGTCCTGCAATTTGGCTCTCCCCTTCCTGCAGATCGTTTTTAATTCAACAGAACTGAAACCGCCGAGCGGCTCCTCTGGATGTCAGTGCCATTTATCTATTTGGCACCTGCGGACATGAACACATTTCCCGCATTTCCTTTAGGTACAGTGGTTCTCTCCATTCTCTTGCCATGGGATGAGAGAAAGGATATTTTCATGTTTCTTCCATATCACTGCTGGACACAGGAAGGTGAGAGGCCATTGGAGGCCTCCTCTGCCCAGACTTCCAGTAAACTGCTTGTGTCGAGTCCCACAGACCTAGGTAGCTTCAGCACTGTTCTGAGAGAGAAGGAAGAGGGTCCCCTCTCTGGAGCCCACTAGCACCTATTGTATACTGTGCTGTCCTCCTGTGCCATGCACATTACCCTAAGTCCAGAAAAAAAAAAATGTTCTCATTTCACAAGAGTTTTTCAACCTCAGCACTACTGCCATTCTGTGACAGCTACCTGGTTGGGACACATGTCCTATGTGTTGAAGTGAAAGGAAAAAACTGTACCAGAAAAACTATTCTTTTTTTAAAATGTTTGAAACCTCAGAAGCTCTGTGCCTCTTGTGAAATTGAGTGGCCAAACCGTTGCCCCAACTTGCCATCATAAGGGACACTCGATGTTGAAATTGTTTTGTCGGTTCCGCCTTTGCTTGGCTCCTTTCAGCCAACACCTCTTCGCCTTTAAATAAAAAGACTCCAGGGCTGGACTCAAAAGCCAACTGACCTGGACTGAAACAGAGGCTGAAAAACTTGTTTACCTTCTCTGGAGAAGCCCTCATGGCTGATCACTGCACTTCTGATTGATGATGCCCTAGCTGCTTGCTAGAAAGACACAAAAGCTCTGCTACAATATCTGGAAGAGACTAGTTACAAGAAAGGAAGTTCACATACTTCTTAGAGCTGCTGGCTTCTGTAAAATCTAGATCCTTCAATTCACAAAAACAGTGAGGCTTACTCAGACTGTCAACCCCTGGGAGTGCCCAGTGGCCTACCTGTGCAAATACTTGGGTCCAGTAGCTAAGGGCTGCCTCTTCCTTTGCCCTTGCATTCTAAAAGCCGCTGTCCTTCTGATCAAGAAAACTGACAGGCTCACCTTGGGCCAGAACTGAACTTTCCAGGTGATGACCAGACTTTAAAAATAAACCCCCGGACAGATGCTGAATACACCCTGCTTACTGATGGAGGTAGCTCTGTCAGGACAGGCTAGATATTCTTTGACCAACTTGGACCAAGATATTTTGGGCAAAGCTCTCCTGATACTACTTCCTTCTGCTCTTTAGAAACCTTCCACCAATGACACAGAGCCATATATGCCCCTACCATGTGTTCTATGAGATTAAGCCACAGTGCTGACACCCACACCCCTGCACCCAGCTCAGGCCTCAGCCTCTGTGTCACTGACCCTGACTTCCACCCAACATGGCTTAGTGCTTGTCTGTACCTACTCAGGCTAGCCAAGACAACAAAGTTTGTAGGGTCCTGCTGTGAGAAATCAGTCCTAGGTATGGCCTACCCATGGTCTTTGGCCAAAAAATTGGTTTACATTTATAGTACACCACACAGGCCACAAAGTTCTAAAAAAGTTAACTAGATCCACAAAAGTTTAGCTAAAAGACCTAGTTCTCAGATTTGATCTTTGAGACATTCCTGCACACACATGTAACCTAGGTGCATATTAACTACCTCTACAAATTTCAGAAAGCCAGCCTTAGATCCATTGGAGAATTTACCTGGACAGCTCTTCTGGGGTTCACTCCAAAGAGGTTGACATGCTTAAATCCCTGCTCCTGTCACTGCAGATGCTGACAGGATGCTGTGCAGCTGAAGTTTGAGGACAGCGTTCATGGGATTCCAAGTATGTACTCCAGTTCCCTCCCATGCGTCCTTGATACTATGCTATCCAGCTTGGTTCTCAGTCCCTGTCCTCTTACTGCCTGTGACCTTTGCTTTGGCCTTGTGTACAGTTGCCCCCCTAAATGGAAGGCAACTAGTAAGACTCTTTTCCTTGCTTTTATACAGTTTTGCTAGTCGGACTTGTTATTTTAAACTGTCTTCCTAATCTAAAATGTCTAGGGCTATCAAATATAATTAGAAAATGTCTGTCGTTACTAATGTGCTGGCATTTCACTTTGAGGTCTGGAGTTTTCTCTGCTTAATTTATCCATAGGAAATCAAATTGCCACAACCCAAGCTCCTGTTGAGTTTATCCTGGTAAAACCTGACACCTGGGAGGTAATTCCATCCAAAGTATGAAATGAACAAGGGCCAGCAATTCTCAGATTTGATATTTGCCAAATTATTATCATTCCAGACACATGGAGGACCTCTTGTCAAAAGAGCCCAGGGGACTCCACGGGGAACCTTCTCTGATGGCTATTGGTTTCTATCTGCACCCCAGAGAAAAATACGAGTACAGAGGGTGAAGATCTAAAACAGACTATAACTGTCCCCCCTGGGAATGTGTGTCCATAACCTCTTACTGATGGGTCCCAGTGATGATAGGGGCAGACCCCTTTAAGGTTACCCCTCAATTAGCTGAATAAAAACAACAAGGAGGAGTTTGTAATGCCCTAGAAGAAAATGGTTGCTTCTATGCTAACAAGTCTTAAATAATCTGAGGTCTGTAACAATTACAAGAGAGGTTATATAACCAGACTCAAGAACAAAACCAGAAACAGGGGTAGCTCCAAGATCTATCTGACTTGGAACCATGGCATGGCTGGGACCCCTTTGGGGACTCCTGACAACCCTTATGTTAGTTCTCCTTCCTGATTGATTGAATTACTCACTTTGTTTCAGAATGGATCAGCAGCATATATTTTCTAATGGTCCTAAGAGCTGCCCCTTCTTATGCAGCTTTGGATAGAAACAGCACTGAAAAAGATTTATCTGAGTAATGGCAAGAAGGGGAAATGAAAGGGAAAAACTGTACCAGAAAAATTGTTCTTTTTAAAAAGCTTTTTCTTTTGAAACTGCCTAGCTCTGTAACTGCTTCATGGCTCTGTAATTACTTCCTTGACCCCTGTAACCACAAGGGCATAACCAAACATGCAGGATGTCTGATTGTAACAAGCTCCATGGTCATTAATCTAGCCCCATAACTGATGATCTCACCCTGCTAGGTAATGAGAGAACTGCCAGGCTGTTCTGTCTAACTTTCATACCTCTTCATTATGCATCATATAAAAGCCCTAGACCACCAGAGATTGGGACCTGATATTTTGGGAGTGATCCCAATCAGTGCCTGTCAGTGTAAAATAAATCTGTCTCCAAATCCTAGGTGTTGCTTTAGTGTTTCTGTTTGCCATAGCAGAAGGTTGCTTAGCAGCATTTCTGGCCTCTACCCAACAGGGGCTGGTGGCCCCACTCCTCAAGTCCTGACAATCAAAACTGTCTTTGGACTTTGCCAAATGTTCCATAGTGGGAAAATTCCCCCTGTTTAGAACCATCATTCTGGAAAAAGCTCCCTCTTCAAAATTCACTTCTTTCAATATTTGTCTTGGCTCCAAATCCTCAGAAAGCCTCGGGTGCTTATCCTATCACATCAGGTCCTAGGGCAAGAGAGCAACTTCTAAAATGAGAAACAACATGATATGCTTAAAAAAAAAAACCTAGAACAGCACAATTTTTCATGACCTGTAATAATTCCTTCCTGCTAATAAGGAAGGAAAATCCCCATAAGAACAATCAAATCGCTGTTCATACAAAAATACAGGTTTAACAAAACATCCTCAGTATGTAAAAGTAAATAATCAGGATCTTTTGTTGAGTAGTTTAAATTTTTTTTTTTTTTTTTTTTTTTTTTTTTGCGGTACTGGGGATCAAACTCAGGACCCTGCGCTTGCTAGGCAAGCGCTTATTCCACTGAGCTATATCCCCAGCCCCGAGTAGTTTAAAAATTAAGTTATAAAATATTTCAGAAATATAAAACATCCTAAAAATAATATAAGGCATAGCTGCATGCCCTCCATCCTCTTTAGAAACTAAACTAGTACTGAACTGGATCTTTATGGCATCCAGGTGTGGTGTCTTGGTTACTTTTTTCCTTGTTGCTGAGACAAAATACCCAACACCCAAAATGAAGGAAGAAAAGGTTTATTTAGCTTACAGTTAGTGGAGGTTTCAGTCCATATTTGGCTGGTTCTGAGGCGCAGTGGCACATGGCAGAGGGCGACAGTTCATGGAAGCAGTACACGGCAAAGCAACAAATGCAAGAAGAGAGGAATGGCAGAAGAAATGGCGGCAGGAATGGCAGCCAGCAGCCTCTTTCTCTCTCTTACATATACAAACTATCTGCCCTAGGATATAGCTCTCACACCCATAATCCCAGCAAACTATCTGCCCTAGGGCAGGATAGCTCTCGCACCCATAATCCCAGCATTGGATCATGGATCAATCATAAACTCTAGAAGTCACCAAATAACTGCATGAGGATTTGGGGGGACATACGACCACAAACCACAACATGTGGCCACTACCTTTAACTGAGTAGTGAGTCCTACGAAGTCACATTCAAGTCCTCTCTGCTGGACAAGTATCAAGACCTATGTAACTACTCCAACAGTCTGTACTTCATGTCTTGCTACTGCAATGGGAAGTTTCAAATTCAAAAATATTCTGAGAGTTTTGGGATACTAAGCTTTGGCTCATCCCAAGTGAAAACTTTGCAAATGCACTAATGAAGCAGAGAATAGTAACTCAAAGACTGTCCAAGATAGCTAGATGTCTCTTTGGGCACAAGTCAACTTCAGTCTCATTCTCCAGATCTTGTCTGCAGATTCCTCCCTGGCCCAGAAATAAGTAAATGGCCCCAGCTTAGGAGCTTGAGGTGACAGAGCCCTCAGTGCTCTCTGTATTTTTCTCCTTTATCTCTGCTTTCCCCACACAGTTCTCTGCAACAAAACTATGTTGTGGTTTTAATCCAAACTCCTATTAATGAACAGAAGAGTGATATTGCAGAGTAATCATTGTATTTTATTTCAAAGAATAAAAAAATTTTAAAAACGTGAAAAGTGATACAGAATTTCAAAACAAGATGATAGGAAATTAACAATGTTTGTTACATTGCATATTGTTATTTTCAAAAGAGAAAGTAGGTAGAAATCTTGAAGACATGGGGGTAGGCAGGGATTTCATGAACAAAAATCAAATTGCATAGGAAATATTTCAAGGAATCAACAACTTGGATCTCATCTTATTGAAAAGTTTTTGCACATCAAATGAAATCACTAACAGGGTAAAAAGAAAATCCATAAATTGGGAAAAACTGCCCCTCAGACAAAGGAATACTATCTAGAACATATAAAGAATTTCAAAATTCAGGCCCCCAAAACTCAAAGACCCAATCCAAAAATGGGCATCTGAGATGAATACACATTTCTCAGTTGAAGAAATATGGATGGCAAATAAATATATTAAAAATGTTCAACATCACTGGTCATTTAAAAAATGCAAATTAAAACAACACTAAGATTTCATCTAACCTCAGAAAGAATGGCTATCATCTAGAAATCAACCAATAACAAATGTTGGTAAGGATGTGGGGAAAAAGGAACACTTCTCCACTGCTGGTGGGAGTGTAGACTGGTGAAACCACTGTGGAAATCAGTGTGGAGATGCCTCAAAATGTAAGTAATTAGAGGTCCCATTCAACTCAGCTATTCCTCTTCTGGGTATTTTCCCAGAAGAATTGAAAACGTCAGACCACAGCAATATATGTGCCCCCACGTTTACAGAGGTCAATTTGTCATAGCTCCATCTTGGAAACAACCTAAATGTCCATCAACTGAGGAGGATAAAAGAGATGTGGTATGTCTTGGTTACTTTTTTCTCATTGCTGAGACAAAATACCCAATGCCCACAATGAAGGAAGGAAAGGTTTATTTAGCTTAGTTTGTGGGGATTTCAGTCCATACTTGGTTGGTTCTGAGGCAGAGTGGCACATGGCAGAGGGCAAACGTTCATGCCAGCAAACAATCAGCAAAAGGGAGGAATGGCAGGCAAGCAGCCTCTTTTTCTCCCTTACCTTGTAAACAGCCTACCCCCACCCAAGGGGCATGTAGCTCTCACACAGTGCGCATGCCCTCCTCTTCCACAGGCTCAGGATGTGTACAAAGTAAGCACCTGGCTTCATGCTGAATGCACTCAGTTAAACCTCTAGACTCCCCAAGTTGACACAATGTATCAACCATAACATGGTATTTTCATACAATGGAGAATTACTCATCTATAAATAAAGATGAACTGGAGGCTTTTGTCGGTAAATGGAGACCATATTCATACATGAAGTAAACCAGATCTGCCATGTGTAAACATCGTATTGCCTTTCTAATGTAAGAACCTGAAAAAGTAAATAAAATCTAAAAGATACTATAGATATTGTGAAAGGGAAAGAAACTTCTCAAAAGGAAAGAACAACTGGGATGGGGGAAAGGAGAAAAGAAACAAAGAAGAAACAGAATAATCATTACAAATAGTCCATCTATTTATATTTTCCAGGGCTACTTACATGCTTTTATCTGACTTCAGTGAAGTGACACAATTTCTAGAAAACAAAATCACATAGAATTTGCAATGGTATAACCCACAGACTATGGGGCAAGCGAAGATGAAAGAGGGACCACTTTAACTGCTGCTTCAAGAGGGAGTTTAAGAGGGGTGGACCAGGGACAGAGAGTGTGAGAATGCTCACACTGTGAGAAGAGAATGCTTCCAATCTGCCCTTTAAGTAGGAGTTAGTACTTATGGCCACCTTGACATGGAGAAGCCTTGTCACTCCCTTGAAGAGAATTTAGAGAGCTTGGGCTAAAGAAATGAGGAATTATAAAACCGCACCAGTATTTTCCACAGTAAAAAGTATCAGGTAGTATTGTGCAAGTTTTACTGAAGGGAAGCAAAAATCTGGGAAGAGATGGAGTAATGAAGACTCTGTATTGGAGTTTGACCTGCCCATGGGCACAAGCAATAGAAAAGAATGATGGAGGGTTAGTGACACAGCCTGGAGGCGCACGCTCAGCCTTCCTGCAGCTTGTGTGGCAGTGAAGGGTCACCGCCAGCTTCGGGGCTGCTGCCCGTCAGTGCTCCGATGAAAGGGCAGCGCTGCTTCCTCGGGGAGGGAGGAGTCAGAAATACCTGAGCAGTAGCTACTTCAAGCACTGTGTACTTAAGAGCTTTAGGTGTAAACGGGTGCCCCAGGAACAAGCATGTTTATGAGCAACTGTTCATGATTCTTCCTTTCTCTCCCAACGCTGGGTGGAGTTGGAGAATCCCCAGATGCTCATTGTGCTGGCTCGGGAAGAGGCTACATTGGGGTTTGGAAGGAGCCAAAAATCTAAATTAACTTAATTCAAAAAGACAGAAAAATACTTTTTTAGAAAGTACATCCACAAAAAGTCTACTGAAGTCAAGGGCTAAAGGAAGGGATGGCTAAGGGAAGCAGAGGGATGCAGAGCTGGTGGAGGGGGTGATTTGGAAAGCGATGTTGGGGTTGACAGGAGAGATTTTGGGGAAGGGAGTATCGAAGGACTCCCTGTAGCGAGACAGACGAGCAGAATGGAATTCTATAACGGTTACTCTGATCCAAACCATGTCATTCCTCACAGTGACACTGCAGACAGACTCTGGTGAGCACTGGCATGACTTTCCAGCTGCAGTGTACCTGCTCAGGTGTGACACTCAAAGGTTTGGACTCCATCCCCAGGATGCAGGGCACACATTCGAGCAATGGCCGTCACATGGTGCTGGGATACATATATGGGCCTGGGAAACAAGGCAGAGAAGCATCACTGCCTTCTCTAATCTCTGTGCCCGGTGACCACCTGCAGAGTTCCTGCTTCCAGGACTCCCACTGCTTCACTTGGAGATACAGGTGTTCTGGTTCCAAGGAGGAGAACATCAACCCCAGGGCACATGTAAAGTGTACTGATGCACCTGAAGCAGCTACTTCCACCCGGTGAACCTGATCTCTTCGTGCTTATAGGCCAGCTGATAAATAAGTGAGTTGTAACTACGGGGATATTACAAACCCTAACTGTCACAAAGCATTAGAATTATGAACACATGCGACGTTTGTGATTGGGATGTTTCTATGTATGAGGAAATGATCGATCTCAGCAACTGTGTCCAGGCAACAGCAAGACAACCCCAAATCCCAACACTTTCAGGCTAGAAGTCTAGATTGCCTCACAAGTTAAGCAAGTTACATCAGCTCAGTTTGTAATGGAAGATACTGAAAATCTGGATGGTTCTGAAGAAGGAGACAACGAACATTGATGATGGTTTGGGGACCAGTTGCGGTAGTGGCGAATCTAAGTCTTAGAGGTCAAGTGTTCCACTTTAAATCTAGAAAATGCCCCCAAAGTCTCATGTGTTCAGTGGTGGGGCTTTGGGCCCGTGTCCGTATCATGGGGGTGCTGTACTACCAATACGTTCATGGGCTGAAGCACTCAGTGGGTCACTGGGAGGGTCCCGGAAGGATGTCTCTCACTAGCAGTTCCTCCTCTCTCTGCTTCCTGTCTGCTGCAGGATGAGTAGCTCTCCTCTACCTTCCACTCTGGAGCCAGCTGATCATGGACAAAAATGTGAGGTAAAATAAATGTATCTTCCTTTAAGTTGTGGCTGTTGAATGTTCCTCCCTGTGATGAGGAAAGGGACTGAGAACTCCAAGAAAATTTAGAATACAGTCCCAGTGACCCTAAGCTGTATGAGAGCCAAACAATGGTATTTATGCACTGTTTCTCATGTCACATGCCCAACACTTCCCTCCAATTCAGTCCCAAAAGAAAATCTCCTGCAAGTTCAGATTCACCTTGACCTGGGAGCTGCCCACCAGGTGCAGGTCTCTGGCATTTTGCCTCAGAGCCCCTGAGGCAGTGGAAGCTGGCTTGACAGCTGTGTGATAAAAGGCACAAAGGGTGAGAGTTAATGCCACTGGGGCAATTCTCAATCATGGGGCAGAAAGAGCTGAGGGTCTCAGGCTCTGGATTCAAGTCGTTAGGCAGAATATTGTAGGAGGCATGCAGGGGGCTGCCAGGAAGTCTCAGGGAACCCGCAGCCCGGTGCCCTTCACAGGGGCTCAGTAAGAGACACTCACATTGCTCCTGCTCCTCTCCGTGTCACCCCATCCCTCATGTGTGTCCTACATCTTCTCATTTGTCAACTACAAGGACCTGAATCCTTGTCTTGGATTTTGATTTTTGGAGAGTGAATACCTTGGAAATTCATTAAAAGAGCAAGTTATCTTTTCCCTATTTCTAGATCCACCCCTCCAGTGGTGTTTTATGGGGTAGTAAAGGATTTATTTTCCACCTTTCAACTGCCCACTTTAAAATTTGGGACTTTGTATTTCTTTGGTTCAATGCTGTCTTTCTTTGGGATAGCAAGTTGGTTCCCCCAAACACTGCTTTGAGTTTAGTCTTGAGGCAGAGTCCTGTCCCCATTGCTTTGCACCTGGCCTTTGTTGGCTTCGTGATATAGTAAAATAAAGTTATCCCACCACGGTAATTCTGGAATAGGCTTAACAACCACTCAAGCAGCTCAAGTTCTATGGCTTTTCCCCAAGTGCCTGACTCCCTCTCAGCCCCTGTGGTTAGTTCTGTTTGAAGGTATTTGGCCACGAATTTAAACACTGGAGTATGTATGGTCTGCCTTTGGTAAACACCAGACAGTGAGTCAGAGCCCTTGATTTCTTTCATGTTTCTGCCTATTGTGTTGAGAAACCTGCTCGCCTCCCTAGGCGTTGCCTCAGTCCCTAATGGAGCTACCAAGTGCGCTTGTCCTTCTCAGAGTGAATAGCACTTATGACCTTTGGATAGTCAGGAGTGGACCTGATTAAGTGACATTTTCTTAAGTCTAACATCTAAACTACACCTATTAGCTGTTGTATTTCAATGCGGTTGGAAATATGCTTAACTACCAAGGAAGAAAGAATTATCTTTTATAGTTTTATTTAATAATAGATTCTGGTACCTGGAGAGATTAAGCCATTTCTAATCATTTCTCTTAATACTGAATGGCAGGTATTGCAGTACATGGCATGTAGTGCTGTACATGTCTTTCTGAACCTCATTCTGGCCCAGCCAGTATCATGCTTGCTTTCTAATTTTCCTTCCAATAAAATAATGTGCGAATCCAGAGGGCGCTTCCAGGAGATGCAGAATAGCATACGGTGGTTCACAAGCATAAGCCCTTGGCACCAAAGCTGTGTGTAACACTGCTAAGGAAGAGATACGAGAGAAAAGTTTGCATATGGATTCAAATCTCATTTCCTGTCATTTTTCTTTATAACAGAGGAAAGTATTGTGTGTGTGTGTGTGTGTGTGTGTGTGTGTGTGTGTTCTGGGTTTGGATGTGTGTTGTTAGGATATTGCTAGGACCTGCAATAAGAATACAACCCCATTTATTTTCCTTTTATAGACAGTATTTGCTTCTGCAAATCCTCTTTGCAATTCTTTCATAAAACTTTGGCTCATTCATTTGTATCTCAGGATCAAATACTAGAACCAGATCAATAACTTGTTTTGTCTGCAGCACTGAGGTGGAGAGGAAGTAATTTTCATTAGGAAGGCGAGGTAGAGACCGTGGGAACCAACTCATCAGAGAACGATCACCAAACACGTGGAGATGAAAGCAAAGCAAAGCTCAGAAGCTTTGCTTGGGATGAAGTAGAAAGTGACACAAAGAAGAACTATGTGACCGCTGATGACCTGGCAGTGTTTGGTGTTGAGCTCTTCCAAGAACAGGCCCAGGTTTCTATCAAGATGATACATCCAGGTCAGCATTCAAATAATACATCCATGTTAATACAGAGGTAATATGTCCAGGTTCACAAAAAGATAGTGTGTCCAGGTTCACACAAACATAACATGTCCAAGGTAGCATAAAATGCTAAGCTGCCCATAATGGAAAGATGACAGAACTCCTCTCCACTGATCCATTGCAGTTTTCCTAGTCAAGACTTGTCCCCAACTACAGAAATAAAGGAAGGGTTTAACGGAAGGGAGTAAGAAAAGAAAGGGGCTGCACATTGCTACACGAAGAAGTGTTTGCACTTGTTTCCCTCTCTCTCTTTCTCTCTCCCTCCTCCCCTCTCTCTCTCTGTCTCAGTTTCTTGTATACTTAACATGTTAGGATTTATTTCCCCATATTCATCTTTTATCATTGTTATACATTGGGAAATTGATGATTTGGGTCAAGAGAAATGAGGCAGCTATAGGAGAAGATGAATTCTGAGGCTTTCATGTAAAGGTGAGGTACTTTACAAGGAGTTTCCTAAGCTGATAAACACCTACATTTGAAATTCAGCACTTAATTATCAGTTCTCATGAGTTTTGCTTCTCAGTACGTCTGGACTCAAGCTGAGCACCCCCACCCCAGTGCCCACTGTGTGTCACCTCCACAGTGTTGCTGTGGACACATTCCCCTTCCCACCTCGTCTCATGCATATTGCTCAAAGCCAACAAGGAACCCTGCTGCCTCTGCCTGCACAGTGTGACCATTTGCAAGGTACCTTCCTGACATGGGCCACTACCTTTCACAGCCTGAAGAGAGCAATGGCCTCTCTCCCATGTCTGCATGTCTCCCCAATGCAATGTTGACTCGACACACTCACCAGTGTGGTTCTTTCCAAATATGAGTCAGGTCAGCAGGACTCTTTGCTCACGATCCACCATCAGCTTCCCAGCAGTCAGAGTTGACACCCAAGTCCTCAGGTGTAGATCACGGGCCCTGCATGTAGGTTCTCCAGTACCACTCTCACAGTTTTTGAACCAATGTTTTGCACTTTGCCCTCTCAGTCAAGCTACCCTGGACTTCTACTTCTTGAGCTCCGAGGGGCAGCTGTGCTTCCAGAGAGGATGCTGTTCTGCCTGGATCACTCCTTCTGGCCCTGCAGTCTCCACTGGCTGCTCCTTCAGTCCAGCTCCTGTGCTCACAGACTGACCTGTCAGGTTTTGAGCACATCCTTAATTTCTGGCATAAGCAGCTTCTTTAGGCTCACCTACTCCTTTGCTTCCAGCTGTATACCTTCTTATTTCTACATGCGCAGCACTGATCATCCTGTCAGCCACAGGGATGACACAGGAAAGGGGCATGTGACAAGCCGGTCTTCACTCCCCTGTGCCCATCTGCTTATGGCAGCAGCTTCCTAGCACAAAAGGTGGTCATCTGAATCTCAGGAACCAGCCAGAGCTGTGTGAACAATGCCATTGGGACTCCATTTGTTTCTGTGAGTGGTGAACTAAACAATGAGCAGCTCCATGTATGTCCTCCCACTACTGTGTTATCTGAACTCCTGGGTTCTACTTTTTTGTATTGGAAAGTTCAGACTTGAGTATAGTTTCTGAAACCTGGTTGGAAATCCACACATGTTTGATTAGGAAAGGAGGATGGGGCAATCTGGTCAATCCATCAACAATTCAGATGGAAAATATTGGAATACAACAATATCTTGCATATGGTAGAGACAAGGGTAATTAAACTAAAAGCTGAAAAGATTTGTATAGTCTGCTGGTTCTCAGATAAATAGCAAAAAAAATATCTTTTAGTTCATTAACTTTTTCAACATATTCATTGGCAATAACATGGTAAAAACTAGGAAAGTGTATTTCTTGTTATTGCTGTTCAATCTCAAATTTTGACCAGTTTTAAGATAATTACTACATTTGCAATATAATGCTGAATTGACTTTTTCTGATAGAGTCAGCAGAGGGTCAGTGACTGTTACAAAATTGTGATTAACCGCAAAATTAAAACCACAACACCAGCTGCAGAACTCTGAGCAGAAAGTGTAGTATACGGGAATTATGCTGACAATGTTTATTTTAAATATGTGACTGTCAAAATGTTGTTGTTTTATAAAACTAAATGAAAACTGTACACAAATTAATTTGTACACTAGTTTTGGAAAGTGGCTGTACTTGTTATGCATAGAAGAAGTCAAAGTTTAAGATTTTAATTAACTTGCTCGGGAGCAAAGGGAGACACTAGTGTAGGTGTACATAAGATGGATAATGTAAATCTCTGGCCCGGGCATTCATACTGAGTATTCCCATGTATTTGTTTTTATTGTGCTTTCAATTCGGTTTCATTGAAGTGCTTCTTTTGCATGTAGCAGTGATGTCATAATAAAACCATATATAAGAAAACATTTTGGAAATACTAGTCTACAATATCAGACTCTGGGAACCCCATCTGTTAAACCTGGATGTTAATAGTGGCTGTATTTTAAAATTTCTATTAAAAATAGCTGAACTGAAGTTGTGCTCAGAGGTAGAGCATTTGCCTGCCATGCCCAAGATCCTGGGTTTGATCCTTAGTCCAAATAAATAAATATGGCAAAGTTCTTGGTGTATATGTGTATTGATAATTGTGTGCATAAGGAGATAGGTAGGTACATAATCAATCACTTATACTAATCTTTGTTCCAATTTTTAGTCAAAAAAGTACAACTTAGTTTTTGGTACATTTCAAAAATCCTGTATAAATATCGCATTTGAATCTACCCTGAAACCTTTCAGGCATACAATTACATTCCTGAGAAAGTCACTATGTCTGAACTTCACATTTATCTTGGGAAATCAGCACTGTTCAGCTTCTAAAATGTGTAGAGAACATCAGACTTGTGCTTTCAGTCTAGTGTCACAAATTCTAAGTCTCAGTGGTTAGCAGTTAAACTCTTGATGTCCTTGACTAGACAACAGAATATTTTTGTACTGGGAATTGAACTCAGGACCTTGCACCTGCCAAACAAGGAATTGTGCTGTTGAACTATATCCCTGGCCCTAAACAGCAGAATTTTAACAATTTGTATTCAATAATAATATGGAAATTCTGAGCATAAGGTAAGTCACTTGATTATTACATACAATTATTTATGTTATGTACAATTATCTGCATTACAATTATATCATCTTTTATCTTCCTTTTTATCAGACAAAAGCAGGAAAGACTTCTGAATATTACTAAATGCAACAATTCCATCTTTTTGCTCTTTTCCTGAGATAAAGATCAACCACAAAACATAGTATACAATTAAAGCAAACCTCTCTAGAGCTTTATTTTGGTTTGTTTGTTTGTTTTTCAGTGCTGGATATTGAACCCAAGGTCTCTCACATGCTAAGCAAATTCCACCACTGAGCTATGTCCGAACCACATCTTTAGTTTTAAAAATCTATGAATCTAAAAAAAATTTAATGCTCTATACTTTTGGCTAAGATAAATACCCAGACTATTCTACTAAATTCTGTGGTGTTCCAAATTTGAGCTATGACTTCTGGCCACCCCGCCCTCCACACAAACAAACAGGCCAATTTGGAAGGTAGGGCACCACATAAAGTGAGCATTTAGTCCACAGTTCAGAGCAAGTTGAGAAACAGCAGGGCTGTGTTTGGATCTCTCCACTGAAGATTAAATTAACTCTTTCCATTGTTCCATTGCATCATGAGTGAAAATAGCTGTGGTAATGAAATGCACCATTAAGGCTCTGCCATGTGTTTAGTGCACTATGGAAGCCATCTCGCTTAACACAAACACACACACAAAAACACACGCATGCACACACATACACACCCCCATGAAGAAGCAGGATTGTCTTGTCCAAGCGATACTACAATTAAGTTAAACCAGAACACTAATGTTCTATGTTAATTATTTTATCACTGATTCAAATATTGCATGTCAGTTGCAATCAATTGCCAAACATGTCTTCTAGTGTTTCATAAATAGAGAAAAGGAAATCTTTCATTGTCTGGAAAAAAATTTTTGGAGTCTCTATCTTAAGATTTGAAGGATTCCCACCTGCCTGCATGGAACTCTGGGCAGGTGAGGCGTGTGTGTGTTCCAACCTGGATCTTTGGGTCAGGGAGGACCTGAGCCCACAAAGCAGCATCTGAGTGGCGTGCCTGTGTGGAACTCTGGGCAGGGGAGGCGTGTGCATGCTCAGCCCTGGATCTCTGGGTCAGGGAGGATCTTGGCCCACAAAGCAGCATCTGAGCAGCCTTCTGAGTGGAACTCTGGGCAGGAAGCTTAAGGGACATTTTCCCAAAGAGAGGGAGCCATTGAAGAGACTTTGCAATGGACCTTTGCCTGGTGAGCTGTCTGGGTAATTTGTAGCTCAATACTTTTCATCTGATATCCAAAATGACTAGAGAGAAGAGGAAAACGCAGTCTCAGAACTCAACCCCACCCAGAACAAGTCCGGGACGCAATGATATAGGAGAACTAGGAAGCCACATACCTGCAATTTCTGAAACAATCACATCCGAAGTAAAGAAACAACTCCATCAGGCCATAGAAGAGATTAAAGCAGAAATAATCTCTCAGGCAAAAAATGAAGTGAAAACAATGGAAGAAATGCTCTGCGCATATAGAGAAGAAACAGATAAAAGAATAGAAGAACATAGGAAACAAATGGAAATGTTACATGAGCAATTTAGGAATGAATTACAACAAATGAAACAGGCCCAAAGAGATTGCCAGTAAATGAAAACTTTCATTGAAAACTTGCAAAACCACTTCAATGAAGCTGAAGATAGAATTTCAGATCTTGAAGACAGCATGGCAGCTAGTGAGCGTGAAAGGAAGGATCTCATAAAGTCATCAAGGATGCAGGAAAAAGCAATCCAACAGCTGCAAGGTGAGGCAAAAAGAAATAATATCCGAGTAATAGGAGTCAGTGAAACAGCAGGAGACAGCACAAATGATATAAAAAGAATATTTGCTGAAATAATAGCAGAAAATTTCCCAAGCGTGGTAAAAGATACTGAAGTACAGTTAATTGAGGCATATGGAACCCCAACGAGCCATAACCCAAATAAAACCACACACAGACATATAATAGTCAAGATCCCAGACATCCAGCAAAAGAACAAAATATTAAAAGCTGCTAGAGAAAAGAAAGAGATCACCTATAAAGGAAAGCCCATCAGAATCACAGCAGACTTCTCAACAGAAACTATGAAATCAAGAAGAGCTTGGAGCGAGGTATTACAGATTCTGAGACAAAACAGCTTCCAACCCAGACTGATATAACCTGCAAAACTATCCTTCAAATTCAGTGGAGAAATAAAATATTTCCATGACAAAGAACAACTGAAGAACTTCATGAGAGACAAACCAGCATTGCAAAAACACTAAAAGATATTCTAGACAGACAAAAAGGTGACCAAAATCACATGAAAAACAATACAACGAACCCTCAAACAGAACAAGCAAGTAAACAGAGAGCAAAAGTAGGAAAACAACAAGTAAATAGCATGACAAGAATAAGCTGACATATGACCATTATAACCATTAATGTAAATGGCCTCAGTTGACCAGTCAAAAGAAACAGATTGGCAGAATGGATTAAGGAACACAATCCAATGATATGCTCTATACAGGAAACACATTTTACTGAAAGGGAAATCCACAGACTGAAAGTTAAAGGATGGAAAACAATTCTCCATTCAACAGGTCCCCAGAAAAAAGCAGGGGTAGCTATTATGTTTGCAGACAATGTAAACTTCAAACCAAAAACAATCAAAAGAGATAAAGAAGGCCATTACATACTAGTTAGGGGAAAGCTGCAAGAGGAAGAAGTAACAATCCTAAACATTTATGCACCAAACAGTGGAGCACCAAACTTTACAAGTCAAATCTTAACAGACGTGAAAAATCAAATAACTAATAACACTATTGTAATGGGGGACCTAAACACCCCTCTGATGCAAAGAGACAGGTCAGCTGGACAGAAACTCAGCAAAGAAATAACAGACTTGAACCAAAGGTGTGAACAAATGGACTTAGTAGATGTATACAGAGTGTTCCACACCGCAACATCAGAATACATGTTTTTCTCAGCTGCACATGGGTCTTTCTCTAACATTGACTACATTCTAGTCCATAGAGCATATCTACCTAAATGCAAAAGAATTGAAATTATTCCATACATATTATCTGACCACAGTACAATGAAATTGGAAATTAATGACAAAGAGAACTCCAAAAACCACATAAACACTTGGAAATTAGCCAACAACCTCCCAAATAACCACTGGGTCACAAAGAAGTTAAAGAAGAAATTAAAAAATACCTACAAATGAATGAAAATGCAAATACAACCTACCAGAATCTGTGGAATGCAATGAAAACAGTCCTTATAGGGAAATTTATAGCAATGAACTCATATATAAGAAAACAGGAAGAGTGCAAATAAATAGCCTAACGCTACACCTCAAACTTTTAGAAAAAGAGCAACAAGCCAAACCAAAAGCCCAAAGAATGGAGGAGATTATGAAACTCAGGGCAGAAATTAATGCAACTGAGACAAAGAAAATTGTACAAAACATAAGCGAATCAAAGAATTGGTTTTTTGAAAGAATAAATAAAACTGATAAACCCTTAGCCAACGTTATCAAAAAAAGAAAGAACTCAAATTCATGCAATAAGGAATGAAAAGGATGAAATCACTATAGATCCCACAGAAATTCAAAAGAGCATTAATACCTACTTTGAAAATCTTTACTCCCATAGGATAGAAAATTCAGAAGAAATGGACAGATTCCTAGAAGTGTACAAATTACCAAAATTGAATCAGGAAGATTCAAAAATCCTGAACAACCCAATATCAATTAATGAGATTGAAAATGTCATTAAAAACTTACCAACAAAGAAAAGCCCAGGCCCTGATGGATTCACAGCAGAATTCTATAAAACAATGAGAGAAGATTTAATGCCAACACTCCTCAAACTCTTTGATGAAATTGAAAAGGAAGCACTTCTCCCTAACTCATTTCTGGAGGCAAGTATTATACTGATACCAAAACCAGAGAAAGACACAACCAAGTAAGAGAACGATAGACCAATCTCTCTAATGAACATAGATGCAGAGATACTCAACAAAATACTAGCAAATAGAATGCAGCGAATCATAAGGAAAATTATACACCATGACCAGGTTGGATTTATTCCAGGAAAGCAGGGATGGTTCAATATTCGCAAATCAATTAATGTAATACATCATACCAATACAGTCAAAGGCAAAAACCACATGATCATCTCAATAGATGTGGAAAAAGCTTTCGATAAAGTCCAACGTGCATTCATGTTAAAAACCCTAGAAAAAATAGGAATAGATGGCCTCTGCCTCAATCTGATCAAAGCCATCTGTGACAAACCAACAGCCAACATCATACTAAGTGGACAAAAACTGAAAGCTTTCACTTTATAATCAGGAACAAGATAAGGATGTCCACTGTCACCACTCCTATTCAACATAGTTCTGGAAGCATTAGCCAGAGCAATTAGACAAGAGAGAGAAATAAAAGGAATAAGGATAGGAAAGGAAGAAGTTAAACTATCACTATTTGCAGATGACATGATAATTTACATGGAGGATCCCAAAACCTCCACAAGGAAACTCCTGGAATTAATTGACAAATTCAGCAGAGTAGCTGGATATAAAGTCAACACCCAAAAATCAATAGCATTCCTATACATGAACAACAAATAGACTGAGAGAGAAATTGAGGAAACCATACATTTTACAATAGCATCCAAGAAATTGAAATATTTAACGATCAATTTAACAAAGAATGTAAAAGATTTATCCAATGAAAATTACAGTACTCTGAAAAAAGAGATCGAAGAGGATTTCAGTAAATGGAAAAACATTCCCTGCTCACGGTTAGAAAGAACCAACATTGTGAAAATGGCCATACTACCAACACTGTTGTACAGATTCAATGCAATTCCCATTAAACTACCATTAGCATACCTCACAGATCTAGAGAAAATATGCCTTAAATTCATCTGGAACTAGAAGAGACCCAGAATAGCAAAAGCAATCCTAGGCAACAAGGACAAGTCAGGTGGAATCATAATCCCTGACCTGAAATTATACTACAAAGCTACTGTAATAAAATCAACCTGGTACTGGCTATAAAATAGACCTGAGGATCAATGGAACAGACTGGAAGATGCAGCCACAATGAAAAACACACTCAGTTACCTAATATTTGACAAAGGGGCCAACCAAGCTCACTGGAAAAAAGATAGCCTGTTTAATAAATGGTGCTGGAAAAACTGGCTTGCCTCTTGCCAAAAACTGAAAATAGACCCAAGTCTATCAACATACACCAAACTCAAGTCAAAATGGATCACAGATCTCAACATTAAAACAGAAACTCTAAATCTATTGGAAGAGAAAGTAGGTAAAAATCTTGAAGACATAGGAGTAGGCAGAGAGTTCATGAACAAAAATCAAACTGCAAGGGAAACAATTCAAGGAATCAATAACTGGGACCTCAACCTACTGAAAAGTTTTTGCACATCTAAAGAAATCACAAGCAAAGTAAAAAGAAAACCCACAAATTGTGAAAAAATCCTAGCTGGCTGTCTCTCAGACAAAGGTCTTCTATCTAGAACATACAAAGAATTAAAAAACATGTATCTGTCCAAATACAAAGACCCAATCCAGAAATAGGCATCTGAGATGAATACACACTTCTCAGATAAAGAAATACAAATGGCAAATAAATATATGAGAAAATGTCCTACATCTTTAGTCATTTGAGAAATGCAAATAAAAACAACATTGAGATTTCATCTCACTCCAGTAAGATTGGCCAGTATTAAGAAATCATCCAATAACAAATGCTGGCGAGGCTGTGGAGAAATAGGGACTCTACTGCACTGCTGGTGGGATTGCAGACTGGTGGAGAGCAGTTTGCAGATTGCTCAGCAAACTAGGTCTATAGGTTCCATTCAAACCTATTCCCCTTCTGGGTATTTTCCCAGAAGATCTGAAAACATCATATCACCATGATATACGTGCACCCATGTTCATAGCAGCACAATTTGTAATAGCTAAATTGTGGAAGCAACCCAAATGTCCATCCACAGAGGACTGGATTAAAAAACTGTCGCATTTTTATATAGTAGAATATTACTCAGCTATAAAGAGGGACAGATTTGGGGCCTTTGTAGGCAAATGGTCACAATTAGACACCATACTCATAAGTGAAATAAATCAGAGGTACATGTGCAAGCAACGTATTGTGTCACTGGTGTAAGAACCTGAGGATGGGAATATAAACTAAGAGGCATGAAGGAAATCTGTTCAAAAGTAAAGAATAGATGGGATGAGGGAAAGGAGAAAAGAAAGAAAGAGGTGAATATGTATGTATGTACATATGTGCAGGATGGCTAACATGGTTCCACTATTGTCTTATGTCACTTTATGGTCAGGAATAGTTGATGACTGGTTGTTTGATCAATCTTGTACGTCTATACGTGTTTTCCTGAGCATACACTTTGAAGTTATCAATATGTAATGCAACAACTATTGTTGATTTCCTGTTGCTTTGTCTATAATTCAATTTTGATTATAGTGTCATTGTGCTACTTTGTGTCTCTTTGGTAATACTTTCCTCTTTTTTGTTGATGTTGTTCTTTTTCTTTTACACTTTAAAAAATAAAAGCAAAATTATAAAAAAAAGATTTGAAGGATTCTAAGATAAGAAGAAGAAGAAAGAATGAATTAGTTATGATCCCATAAGGCTTTTAATCTAAGCCTTCCCTGACATAACAGGATCTTACATATATATAACATATTGGTTTTTCTTATATTTCACTTTCAAGAGGATAAAGAGAATGGGGTTTTGAAACAGTTTTAAACCCTTTTCAAGTAAAGAAGAAAATACAATAATTGTTACTGTAAAAGAGGGAAAGGGTAAAGATTGCTGGTTTTCCTCAGCCACCCCTACCAAGTACCAACAAAAGTGTAATGTGTCAGTGAGGCGATTCATTTACTATTCTTAATAAGACTAGTTGTGGAGAAAAATGTCTACAGGCATTTAAAAGCTTTCTGACCCACCGAAGTGAACCAGGCTTGCTTTTGCCTCGTCTAGCTGATTGAATAACTGTGTCACCGCGGGTTTTGCTACAACAACCTTCTCGCTGTATCAACTCCATTTCTGTGGATGCAGAGAAAGCTGTGCAAAATGTGGATTTGGGGCCACCTTGTGACAAACCGAGAAAAGTGCTGGGGCTCTATGGCAGAGTTAAAAGTTTCTGTCCCTTCTGGGGTCATGGTACTCTTCTAGGAGGATGTTTTGCAGAAGGATATTATATAGTGATGGCCGATTTTCACTAAAGAAAGAGTGATTTACTTTATCACAATGCAGTCAGTTGTCGGTGTTGACTTGCTCCTATGTGTCAGCCACTGCAGAGAAACATCGAGTCTATTACGTATGCACATGGTACCACCTAACATTCACCCCGATTCCATGCATCAGGCTCCACTCTACAGATGGGGCAACTCAAGATTAGGAAGAACCAGTGATTTATCTAAGTTCATGCAGAGAACAACTGATATCTGAAGAAGCCTCAAAATGTTCTGGTTGAAATGTAAGGAAAAAAATGATGGATGGTCGGTGTGAATTTACAATAAAATATTAACAGGCATGTAAATATATCTGCCATTAAACAAAATTTAAAAATTTTAAATTTCATGTTTCTAGCAGATTCTGAATGGGAGATTTTTCATAACAGCACAGAATAACAGAAAGCCATAAAAAATCACTTGAAAGAAAATTATAGAACTGATAATCTTCTGAGTAAACCTAGAGTAGAAATAAAAAGTTATATGTGCATTACATTTCCCCCTTCTACCAGTGCCCCTACTGTCTTGATCTTGAGTCTGCTAAAGCACTAAGACTGGCAAGTTTACAAGGAAGAGAAGCTTAGATCTCACTGTTGTAGAGAAGGGAAAGTCTGGGATTAAGGGCACAGCTGGTGGGGGGACCTGCTGGGTCACAGCACAGTAGAAGGCCACACATGGCCGAGAGGAAGAGAGAGGCACTGAATTTACATGTCTGGGGCTGGGAACCCACTCCAGAGACGGGCGTTCACACATCTGAATTGCACAGCACTCGTGACCCAGTCCCCCCCCAGCAGGTCCCAATTCTCATCCCGTGGCACTGCAGATCCTGTTGCCTCAGATGAACCCTGGGAATCACACACCACAGCACCTGTGAGCGCCTCCTTGGCCATTAGCGATACCATGTTAGAAGTTGTTGCACCTGTGCATGAAAACAAAGGCACAGACAGAATCCAGTTGGTACTGGAGTCCTCCTTGGATGAGCACATTGTTCCTTTTTGCACTCATGAGCGGGGTTCCTTCTCCCATGCTGCCCTTGGTATTTCTTATCTCCATCAGTGGCGCCTGTGGTAGACCAGGAGGCCACACTCCAAACCTCCCTCGAATGTCTCAGCAGCGGAGAGCTATCTGGCAAAGTCACACCCCTGGGGGAAGCCTGCATCTGCTAACCAAGACTGGAATATGACTGAGCAAGGAATGCAGCAGATTCCTGAGTGACCAGGAACACCATTCACGGCTGCAGCCCTGGAAAGAGATCCTGCTCATGACAGTGGTGCAGTCCTGATGCAGGAAAGGAGGTGTCTGCTGCCTTTGCCCCACACACCACCACTCACTCTGCTCCTTGAGTAAGGTGAGCTTCAGCACAGACCATCTTCTGACCAAGTGTTAAACTCTGTGGGACCTTCCAACAAAAGCCTGGGAAGCATCTATAGAAATTAGTGAAAATCTCATTGCACAAGGAAAGGAGGTGCTCTCTCTGGGTTCATCACTTGTTTTGCTTTCATTATCATCTTATGAGCTAACACTGGCTTCCCAGCAAGGCACAGCTCGGGAGGGGTAGGGACCCTGAACACTTGCCAGCCTGATTAGCCAACTCCAGTGTGGAAACGCAGAGTCATACTGTTTTCTCAGAATTTTTTTTCACTATGAACATGTGTAAGGCAGTCTGATACTCAAGTCCCATAACACTTAACCTGTTGTTTTATAAATGTTCTTAGACTGTTGGCCTATAACAAGCAATTCTTCCAGGTTAACTGCCTTGAGTCTCAAAGCTATGCCCTATGAAGCATCCTTGTCCTCTAGAGAATGTACCTAGACACCAGCAGAGTGTCTCTCCCAATCTGCCCTTTGGTTCTCAGGTACCAGACTTCTCCTAAATGAAAACTATTTTATCCAACTCATAGCACATTCTATAATGATGCAAAAACTAAAGGAAAAGAGTATGTGTTATTTTCTTTTTTCATGTATCTATCGTCTCTTGGGATGATTAAGTTTTGCTAGACTGTTGTGGCACTGATTCACCGGGACTTTAAAGAAAGCAAAGAGTCCTGGTCAATACCCTTCTTTCTGCCATACCTATTAGAACTATAGGACCAGAGCAGAAAGGTTCATCACTTTCCCTAATGTCCCAGATTATTCAAGAAATTGTATCTTCTGCATAATAAGATGTTGGGACTTAGAACAGAAAGGTTGCTTTTCTTAATTTGTTCATTTGTTTATTTATTCATTTAATCACTGCGGGGCATTGACTGGTTTACATGCCAGTCCCTAGGTTTTGCTTTCATGATTTGTGGTGGTAGGAAAATCAAATGTTTGTCATTAAATGGCTTTACAGTTGTATTTATCTTTAACTCACAATCTAAGATAGAACTTGAACTTCCCTCTAAAACGTCTACCACGTGGGCCTATGGATCCTTTAAGGAGTAAATTACAGCAGACTTTTAAAACTTGAGCAGGGCTTGGAGTGCTTAAGACCCAAGCTATTTGATCCAACCCTAGTGCTTCAGGAGGAGTCTCAAGCTGCATTTCAAGGGCCTCTCAGGCACGTCCTTACTGCTCATTCACTGAGCACTCGGTGTGGCTCCAAACTAAAGCCTCTGACTCTAGCTTGTCATTTTTCAGACCCATCTCAGACCCTCTGGCTTCACTGTTGGGAGTTGTAGAGTTCATGAACTCAGGCTGCAAAATCATATGATGGCTGACTGTGATTAAAAACTGAGGAAAAACTTGATTTCTGTCCTCTCACTGGCAATATTCAAGAAAGACAATTTTCCTTGCAGGTCACGAAACTACTAGATTACTCGGGTGAAAGGCAAAGCCTTTCTGTCGTAGCTTTTGAGAGGGAAGGTCGCAGTACTAGACCCCTTCTTTAGGTAGGTCTTGGACACCTTAGGTACCCCTCAGAGGAAGGGGAAGCTAGTGGTACATGCGTGATGGATTTGGCAATTGCCCAACTCTAACAGTTATTTATCTCTTTTCAATCCTACCTTCATTCATCCCATAACTCCAGTCTTCCTTATGCTTTTAAGAGTTTATTGAGGGACTCAGACATAGTTTTCAATAATATTTACTATAGTTCTTCAAGTTATTTTGGAAGTCAATCTCATTCCACTTAAGGAAAAGGAAATCTGTAGACCTAGTTCCAGCCCATAATTGTGTATCATATTTCCTTATAGTATGATGATATCTACTCTTACAAACTATGGGAAAGTTCATTTATCTTTTTGATATGGAAAGCATTCCTGAAGAGAAGTGTTATTTTTGTTACTGGACATGATTACTAATCCAGAGGCCTCTTAATCCTACCACTCATTAGGTTTGTGTCACCCGGGAGAGTAAAGGTAGTAGCGAGACCCCACTACTACCCAGGGGACACCCTGCCCTGAGCAGACTACATGGTTTGCTTTGGTAGAATGAAGAAGGCTCAGACCTAAAAAAGAGAGGCGATCTCTTTTAAGCCTGTTTATCAGCTGACGCTACCACTCGGTCATGTGTTTAGACCTTGGTTAAGTGTGGGTGTAACCATTAAACTCTTAAAAATAAACAGCAACAGAAAGCAGTAGGGACCTAAGTACTGTGGACCCAAGGTCATCAAGAAGTCTCCCACCCTGGCCAGTCCAAACCTTCTCATGTCTACATCATACCCGGGCAAGTATCCCGTGGAAAATTGAGCACCTCCAACTTAGAACTAAACACCCCAACTAGACTCGACCTTTATCTTTTGTCTGTGCTTCTGTGTGGCCTTACAGTTTAGTCCCTCCTCAGGTAAATGTCAGCAGGCTGACAAGGAGAGCAGGAGTTCCCACTTGTTCACCCCTGTAGTCCTGGAAAGTCAGGGCCTTCCCTTGAGCTTCAATGTGCTCACTGGGCTATAAATTCTTTAGCAGTTCTGTGTTCTTAACATAAAGGTTTAAAAATTTCCATAGAAGATTTGAAATTTCATAAGCCAAAATTTGATTGATAAAATACGTTTTTAGGACAGGTCCAAATTTA
>PVLD010016079.1:0-46251 GCA_004027595.1 Dinomys branickii | reverse complement strand
CTCTTTCTTGGCCTGTTGGAGTTGTTTAATTTCGGATGCAATCGTTTCATATCTTGAAGTTATGAGGCTTCCTGATTCCCTTGTTTCTTCCTCTTCAAAACTTGTTCTGGGTGGGGTTGAGTTTTGAGACTGCGTTTTGCTCCTCTGTTTTCCCATTTTTGGGTATCAGATTCAAAATGTGGAGCTATAAATTCCAAAGTCAGTTCAGCAGGCGGAGGTCAGCTGCAAAGGCTGCTCGAATGATTCCTTCTCTTTGGGAGAATGTCCCTTAAGCTTTCTGCTGAGAGTTCCGCTTAAAAGGCTGTACAGATATTGGTTAGATACTCCCTACCTAGTGACCTGGGTGAGGTGTGTAAGACTGCTCCCCCACCCTCCCAGGGTTCCCTGCAGGTATAAGGATGGATCTCCTCCCCCACTCGGTGATCTGGTCGTGAGCGCCGATATCTCACCAGTTATTGGAGTCCCTGCAGGCATGAAGGTTCCAAGGTGCCAGTCTATCCTTTGGGGCTTTCTGTGCGGCCCGCCCGATGTGCTCGAAACGTGAGACCGCTGGGTGTTGCCGCCGCCAGAGAGCCGATCTCTGTCGGGAGTCGCCGGAGAGCTGCGCCGGGTCGGGAGGCAGGAGGGATCGAGCTGTCCGTGTTCTCAGGGCTTCAGGACCCAAGCAAATCTTCCTCCTCGCTCTCGGCGCTTGGGGCCCTCCGCGCGGCCCGCCCGACACGCGCGAAACGTGGGATTGCTGGGCGTCTCCGCCGCTAACAAGCCGATCTCTGTCGGGAGTCGCCGGAGAGCTGCGCCGGCTCGGGAGGCGGGAGGGATCGAGCTGTCTGTATTCTCGGGGCGCTAGGACCCAGCAAATCTTTCTCTCCGCTCCCGGTATTTGGGGCCCTCCACGCGGCCTTCCCGACACACACGAAACGTGGGATTGCCGGGCGTCTCCGCCGCTAACAAGCCGATCTCTGTCGGGAGTCGCCGGGGGGCTGCGCCGGCTCGGGAGGCGGGAGGGATCGAGCCGTCCGTGGTCTCAGGGCGTCAGGACCCAGTAAATCTTTCTCTCTGCTCCCAGCGCTTGGGGCCCTCCGCGCGGCCCGCCCGACACGCGCGAAACGTGTGATTGCCGGGCGTCTCCGCCGCTAGCAAGCCGATCTCTGTCGGGAGTCGCCGGGGGGCTGCACCGGCTCGGGAGGCGGGAGGGACCGACTACATAGTGTTATTTAAAGGAAAATGCTGTAGACAGTGAATTTATCCACACATTTTAAACACGTATGTGCTTTCAGTGTGAGGAAGAAAGCAGACACAGGAAAGAAAAAGAAGACATTCCTCCCACCATATAAAGGGTAAATCTTGGTACTTGGTGTCTTTGAGATGAGGGATATACATCATCCTAATAAAAGTAGCCTTAGCAAGACAGAGCTCAAAGGACAGACCTGAGCAGTAGAATGCAAAAATAATTAATTTTGTGAGCCTGCATTAACAACACTAACAGCAGATGTTCTTTGCTGGAAGTAATGTCATTTCTGTTAAATGTGGATACTTCCATCTTGTCCAATTTCATGATCAGGAAACCTTACTGAAGAAAAATTAGCACACTGTGAATAGGATTATCATGGCTGTAGCACAGTGACTGTAACTAATGCTATTAAGTAGTTCTTCTCAGAAGTTTATCTGTGGCTATTTCTGAGTGTTGTGAAAAATAATCTTTGCTCTTCATAAATTGGTCAAAAAATTTAGTCATAAGTTGGAGACCCAATATCATGTGGATTTTCTTTCTATATTAGAGCATCAGAAAATCACTTTAAATTTTACATTACAGCAGAAGTAAACTCGGCACATGTTTTAAAGTCACTTTGAAGGTTTTTACAAAATGAACCTTTAAAAATATGCATTGTGATTGTCCTCTGGAGCATACACTCATAGTATAACTGTAAAACTTTTTGAAATGGACAATACTAGCTTGAAAAAAGTTTATGTATTGTCAGCTTTCTGTAAGAATTTTCTTGCTTTCTGTTTGGGTGGCAATGACGGACAGCTAGCTGCAAAGTTATTTTCTTACTAAGCTAGATGTGTGCCCAGGTAAGCAGACAGGGTGGTTTCCAGAATGCTATGTTCAAGTACGGCTTTGTTTTCTGGGAAGGGAACAAGAGGTACATTGACCTCTCTCAATGTCATACTTGGTTAGCAGCGTAGAAGGAAAAGCAGCAGATACATAGTACTGAACTGGTTTGAGACAACTGACCACTTGTTGCTCACAGCAGGTATCAGGGATGGCGCACTCACTTAGGTCTCTGTGATCTCCAAATGTAGATTTGCCTTAGACCTATTTTCTCTGCCTTCTCGAGGATTTACAAAATATGTAAAGGGAACATTTTGGGTTCTCATTCCCTGAAGGGAAAGCACATAATTCATGCATTCATGTCCTCTCTCCCTTCTCCCCTCTTCCTCCTTCCCTCAGCTAAAGAACTATATTTCAGATGGACTTGGTGATGTACACCTGTAATCCTAGCAATTGAGAGGCTGAGGCAGGAGACTCACTGCCAGTTTGAGGCCACCATAGGCTACATAATGAGTTCAAAGGCAACCTGGATTACAAAGTGAGATGCTATCTGAAAAAACAAACAAGCAAACAAAACCAAACTGTATTCCAAAGATGTAAGGTTTTTTAAATGAGCCTTATATAATAGAGCTCTAGGGTTATCTTTTTTTATTTTAAAGAGAATAAAACAATAACAGAATAATAACAATATAGACAAAAACAAAACAACACAAAAACAATAAAAATGGTACAGGGATTCAAAACGATGATAGGAATTAACAGAGGCTGTTTTATTACATATTGTTATCTTCAGCAAAGTTGCTCAGATTATCAGATGTAAGAATGCAAGATTGATCAAACCACTGGAGAGAATAAAAAATAATTTTAAAAACCGTTAGAAACAATACAGAGCTTAACTAGACAAGGTAGTAGGAATTTGCCAATGGTGGTTATAGCACATATTGTTGTCTTCAAATTAGTTGTTCAGATTACCAGATACAAGCAGGCAAAAATGGTCAAAAACATCTAAGCATTAACTGTTCCTTTCAATAAACCATTAGCGGCTAGGGATATAGCTCAGTGACACAGCACTTGCCTTGCAAGCCCGAGGTCATGTGTTCAATTCCCAGTACCACCAAAGAAAAACAACAGAAAAGAAAAAAAAAAACAAACCAAACCAAACAAAAATCAATAAACCATTGGACATCGGCAGCCCCATTATCTCAGCGATCCATGTCACCTATCTATCTATATCTGTATTTCTCTTGCTTTCGGGTATAGGATTTCCCAACCGACACATGGCGACACCGCCGTACCCCAGCTGCCCTCACCATCCCCGCTCTGGCCCCACATCAGACCTGCGCAGCCTCACTCCAGGCACCGGCCGCGCTCTCCTGCTGTGTCTAACATGCGGAGGCCAAGCAGCCCCTGCAGGCAGCATCCCTGAGATTCCATCCGAGGATGAGCTGGTGCCCGTTCCAACACTGCAGGCGAACTCCTCCTTCCTGGCCCTGTGTGCTTACCCACCATGCACTGGGGTCTAGGTCCTGACTCTGGCCTGCCCTCCCCTACCTAGCGCCCTTGCACTGATGCCAAGCTCCTTTCCTACGTCTGCTTTGCAGCAACCCAGAGAGTAAGGATCCTCCTCAAAGTGACTGAGACTTTGTGATGGTTCCTGGTGAATGAAACCCTTGTTGGAGACATTGTTACATCTCTATAAGTTGTTAATTTTAAAAAATTTGTACAAATACTGGTAGACGTGTGATGATCCTTTTAAAGAAAACATAATGGTAAGCAGGGCACTGATGGTGCACTCGTCCCTGAGGCGCAAGGCAGTGTCGCTTTCTACAGTGTCCCGTTCTCTTCCTTCAAAGCAGCTCGTCACTGTACTGCTGCAGGCTTGGTCTCCTCTGTGTTGTGGACATTGCTTCTCACTCTATCCTTGGCCCTGTAAAATGTCCTGTGTCTCTGCACAGTGTTAAATAAAGAGCTTGTTTTTCAGGTTTTGGATAAAAACAATGCTGATGTTTCATTAAAGAAAGAGACAAAGGAAGCTCCTGTCCCAACCAAAGGTAGGAACCATTCAGCTCACGGAGATCTAGCTGTAATGTTTTGACCATTGTCAATGTGCCTTAGGTGATACCCAGAGATAGACCAGAAGCTTGTCATTCTTTGGACAAACCCAAAAGCTTGGATTTTTAAAAACTGAAATTTGTCTCTCCAGAAGTGAGAGCAAGAATGCAGGGTGGATGTGCTGTCAACTTCATGTTTGAGGGGAGCAGAGGACACGTCCTGGCTGAGAGCGATGTCCCTGAAATTGCCACGCTGCCTGCAATTCCCATGGACCTGCGCCTCACTTCTGTTTGAATTCTGCTTAGCATTTTGTCAGATATAAGCTCTATAATTTTGAGAATCTGGTCTATAATTCTCAGAATGTGCTTTGAAGGTTCAGGTATCAACCTGTGTTCACTCATTCAGGGCCTTCCCTGCTTTTCATGATTCCTCTGCAATCCCTAAGAATGTTTCAACTAATAAGTGTTTATTTATCAGTTCTTTCATGCCCAGGGATGTAATGTACTTCCAGGGGGACTTGTGCTTATTAAAGCATAAACTTTATAAGCATCTTGCAGTATTCAAGCCAACGTATAAAGAAATGGGAACAAATGAGACTCAAAGTATTTCACTTTCTTAGTATTCATTCATTACTATAATTCTTCTATTATACATTAAATTCTTATTATTCCACTGTTTCTTTTATTGAATATTATGTCACGGGGCTTGAGCTGTCTGTGCATTGTTTCCATTACCATTGTTTTTATTTTGAGTCCAAAGACCTCCTCAGCTTGCTTAGTGAGCCTCAGTTCACTTGATCTTTTCTCCCTCCCCGTCCTTCTCTGTCTCCATCCATGCCATTATTTCGTGTTCACTTTTGGAGCTAAGCTCGTCCTTCCTGCATATTCTGTTGCTTAGGTAACCTAATCAGCTATTAATTCACAATCTTTATGTTTGAACCCATTAGTTAGGCTTCTAAAGAATCGCGCTTTTTCTTTCTCATCTTAATGAAGGCAATTTGCAACTCTGCAATCAAGATTTCTTTTTAAAAAATTTCTTAATTTTAAATCCAGTCCCTTAATTTGAAAGCTAGTCTTTTATAGATGTTTCAAACTATTACTATACCTTCAAGTGCGGCTCTGTTGGATTTCCAGATTGTAATGGAAAAATTGTTAATATAATTTTGATCTTGCAATTAATATTTAATTTTAAATACTTATCCAGGGCTTGGCAGGATGAGGCTGAGTTTAAAAAATTATTTTTTATTCAAGTCAGTGAGTAAAGCTGATGTGCCTATGTGTGCTTGGAAAAGCTCTTTGATGTTTTCCTTAAGGAGCTCGGCAGACCCTCAACCACTCACCCACTGTCTGAAACTTCCTACCACTCTGCGTGGCCTTCAGTAGCCCTAAACCTGTGGACAAAGGTTTACTTAATGGAACAAGCTCTATGGCAGTTATAATGAAGAGCTGCAGAGGTAGATGAAAGAAAGACATACTGACTTATTGCTTATACTGTCCCCAAGACATCCTTAATCAATTCTAAAAACCTTAAAATTTCTACTTACTGTGAGCTCACAGCACATCTTGTGGAGAGACTGGGTAACCGAAGTCTCTTCCTGCTTTGGACTCCAGCACTACTGGACACATGTTTTCAGGGTGACGTGTCAGAGTGGCTCTGAACCTTCACTCAGAGTGGGGGAGAATGGATCTTAGATGGGAGAGAGCAGGTTGTCCCCGCAGAAGGAGGGGAGGGTAGAAGTCTCAGTAGTCCTGTTCAGTCATCATAACCCCAATTAGAAATTACTCCCCTAAAACCAACTTACAATAAGTGCACCGTGTTTGCATGCATGAAGTATCAGTGAATCCCATTAATTTGTACAACTGATATCTATTAATAGTAATGATAGTAAACTAATCAATAAAGCAAGGCATGTAGCCTTTTAAATTATTGTTATGATTATTATATTTTTGGTACCGGGAATCGAACTCAGGACCTCGCACTCATCAGGCAGGTGATGTGCCACTGAGCTATATCTCCACCCCTGGTCACTTAAATTATTGTATATATTTCATTAAAACTAATTATAAGTTACCTTAAGAATATAAGTTGCCTTAAAATTGGTACAGTTTAAAGTGGATGTTTGAATACAAATGCAAATTATATAACATTTCTGGTGGTTCAGTTTATTGTGTCCTCATCAAGATTTAATTGTCTTCATTTCGTTTACATTCTTTTAAAGGAAAACAAAAGCTGTACAGAGATGCTCCAGCAACAAAAGGAAACTCTTCCTCACCTAACCTCAAAAGGTACGTGTGCTATAATTACACAGATTCGAAGTGAGTGCAATTACACTGATGAGAAGTAATTACCAAGGTTTAAATACACAAAGAGAGAAAATAATAGCAGTAGAGGAAATTAAGAATGGATCAAAATTTTCAACAGAGACAAAAAGAACAGAAATTCACCTTTTCTCCCCAACCCTTTTGATTTCTTTTGTGAAAAGGTGGGAACACTGAAACAGAGCAGACTTAGCTTCCTACCCACAGGAAGTAGCCAGTTCAAACTGCTGCAGTGCAAAGAACCGAACAATCACACACCTACTCCTGCCATAATGTGCAAGTTATGACAATGAACCCTAAACTGAGTCTTTTCCTGTGTGACTCATTAACTTGCTGTCAAGCATACATAAAATTACGGCAAGTGCTGCATTCTAGAACTTTCTTGACGTGAGAATTCTGCCAATCATAAAATCAACTGGATACTTTAGATTCCCAGTAGAATTAAAAAATTGTTTTCAAGGAAACAAAGCGTTATCCTCTACTGTAAATGTGTCTAAGCTGATTCCAGGCATTTGGATCAGTTTCTCTGAATCTAGGTTCTGTGCTTTTGGCATAGCAGCACCCTGGACTAAGCACAAGCAGAAAGCAGAGACTTTTATTTTCGTCCTCTTGCTGACAGGCTATTCCACACTGAGCATCAGCTTCACCCCTGCATGCAAAAGCCTAGCTCGTCACAAATCCCCTCCAGTCCTGCCCCTCCTTTGAGTACCCACTGTGCTTCCCAGAAGTTCTGAATTTCTTATAGTTTTATTTTGTCCCATCCTTCCATCTCCTCCTCTCCACTTCCTGTACTTGAAAGGCCCCTCGTACCAGTTCCCATTCCAGTCCCAGTTCAGGTGCCCTCTTCTTCCAGGCTTCCTTCTGTTCCTAAGCACACGGTGCCCCCACAGCAGTGACCAGGTTGTATCATGATTCATTGACCTTCAATCAGGCCCAGCCCTGTTCTGACACACAGTCAACTGGAACTGTCCTGCTGGCTGGCTTCTTGGTGCTGCATGTTGGCTCTTACAACAGAAGTCATACTCGTAGCCTTCATTATTGTGGATCTGCGCGAGATCTCCCCGATGGCTTCATCTAAAATATCCCAGTTATACTCTCACTGTGAAATTACCCTAGTTTATATTTTCCAAAATATTCGCAAGTGTTTTATTTTTTTAAACTTTTATTTCTTCATTTATTTTGTCTTTTTGAGACAGGGTCTCATTATGCAGTTCAAGCTGGCCTTGAGCTCACTTTGTAGCCCAGGCTGGTCTCAAACTCACAACGATCGTCCTGCCTCAGCCTTCCGAGTCCTGGGATTATAGGTGTGCACCACCACGTCTGGCTGAGTATTTTAAAGCACTTCAGTTACCCATCTGTCTTACTTTCCCGTTTTCTTTCCAGTTTGGTTGTTTTCTCTACCTTCCACTAAAGCTATCTCACTCCAAGAGAACAGGGTCTGTCTTGTTCACATTTCTGCCCCTCATATCCAGAATGGCACTTGACTTATAGTTGACATGCAATATTTATTGACTGAATAAATGGTGTAATTCCCCCTGAAAAGGCTGTTATTATGCCTTTTCATGTATAACCCATGAAGTCCAGAATCACTTATTAAAACTTGAGTTAAATTTTAATATCTATCCAGACACTAAAACAACTGTATGTGTGTTGTCTGTGTGTGTATTAATTAAGGTCTTCATGAAATTTTGGTTTTTTCATTTGATAAATATAATATGAATGTTAGAACTATAATCTAAGTAGCACAATCTTAATGAAGTTTATCAAATGCATTATTAATGCTAATGATGGTAAAGATTACCATAGTAATTATTAGGTACCATTCACAAACACTAACACTGAACATTGAGCTATGTTTTTTGTATATCTCATTTAACCCTCACCACAGCTCTGAGAGGTCGGCACCATTATTAGTTGATGGAAGGAGAAACAGATTCAGAGAGGAATTCCCCGTGCTCTCACATAGAGCATTTTACCATTCACTTCCAACACCAGTATGAATTTCCAGCACCCTCAAAATAATTTTTATAAAAAGCAGCAGAAGAACTCCTTAATGAAATTTTAGCATAAGGGAGGTTATAGTTAATGGACATTCAGACATTATATGAGTATTCTTTCACAGACAACTAAGCAATTAGCTTATATAATGTTCTCAATTTTGAAACAAACTGAACGAGTCAGGGTTATAACTCAACGGCACAAAGACCTGCCTAGCAAGCGAAAGGTCCTGAGTTTGATTCCTGATACCAAAATAAATAAATAAATAAATAAATAAATAAAATCAGCTGAAGTTGGACAGTATGATTAATACCTAAGAACAATTGACAGTAAAAGCACATTCCGTCTGTTATAAGCTATTGGCCATTTTCAAAAGGCCTTTCTAGTATAGACATAAAAAAAAAACCTCTCTAAAGCTCTAAAGACCTTAATTTACGGGTATGAGCATAAAAGGTTATAAAACCTTTATTCCTTGACAAAACTTTTATCCCTGCGTGGTCTGACCTCCCCCGTGTACACATCTTCTCCTCCCACGTTTTCCCATCCTCGGCCTCCCGCGTTTTCTACTCCTGCCTACTGAAGTTATCGTCTCATAGCGCACTGTGCTATTTGTCCACCCGCAGTGTGACTTATTTTTTGTTTGGCAGCCAGTTGTCCTTTTAAAACTTGGACCTGACGGGTGCCACCTTCTCGTGGTAGCACTCACTGTGCGCAGAAGAGCTCGGTTCAGTCCCCAAGGCCACCACCCGCCTCTTCTTCCCTCCCCGCTTCCCCACCGGGACCCGTGACTCTGTGACGCCATCCCAGCAGCCTTGCCAGTCTTGCCCTTCCTGGGCAGCCCTTGCGACCTCTGCCCCGGGTGATTCCTCTTCACCCGGAACGCTTGCCCCGAGATCATTACTAAGTATTTCTTTTAACTACATTGGTTCACTTTTTGTTTTAGTTCTGCATATTCATCCCATTCTAAAACGGCATTTAAGTCTATTTCCCAAAGAAAAAACAAGTGCTATATGACCACTGTTAAGAATAAATTATCGCCAGGTCTGTTTAACTGTGGCTATACCCAGAAGCCTAGAAATAGTATATGACAGGAATAAATGGTAATTATTTTAATTAAGAATGTTTTTATAGAATGCCTATGTGGCAGCTTTTAGCATGAAATTTTCATGCTTGGCTTCATTTACTGTGTGTTAATGTTTCATAGTGTGGCATGTTATTGTTTCTGAAGTAACTAATGTCTAATTGTGGTTCCTGCTTTGAAATTATTAACCTCAGCTTGCCCAATGAGCCTATGGAAGATTTAAGTGTAAGATCTGGACACAAAGCCACGTTCTCTGTGTGTGGCTGGAGTAAAACTGCTTCTTTGCCAACAACTCCTTCTCCAAGCACATCTGTCAAGGAAACAGCGAAAAAACTGACATCTATTTTAAGGTAAAGGCAACCACTAAAATTTTTCCACATTCTTTAGAAGTAGTGACAGTTCCTTTTTTGTGTGTTTCCCCCACTGAGAGGTAATGTTCCTGCATAAATTCGATGGCTTGACCCTAGGACTCGTCCGCTAACTGCACTGAATTGGGTACACAGGATAACTGTCCCCTGAAATAGCACAGCAGCCACTCACCACCTGCTGGTATGGGCCCAGCATTATGGGAACTTGTCGTTCTCCCTTAATGGGAAGTAAAATTCTTACTGAGTTTTCTTGTGACCTTTTTTGTCCCTTCACAAAAACCTTTGTGATATTTGTATGGTTTTTTTAAGTCTAGTCTTTGTAATTTTATATACTGAACTTATTTTATTGAAGAAAACTGAGGGGCTTTTGGTCCAGTGTAGGATGTTCGTGTTTGTGGACATGATTATTTGAGGAATTTAGGTGACTGGATCTTAGTTCGCAGAGGAGAGAGACAGGGATGGAGTGAGGCCAAGCATTCAAGATGGTGAGAAGAGAGGGACTTACAGTCAAATGAAATCTGTGGTGGGAACAGGGCTCTAAAAGAGACATCGTACGGGAGGGTAGGGCTTTGGGTATGGGCATGAGCACTAAGTTAGCACCCCATTTAGTGTTGTGGGTTCACAGTCTATGAGGTGACTCTCTGGAGTAAGAAGTTGTGGCCCGAAGACACACAGTACACACTTAGGAGAGTATTGGAAAAGTACTGTCTGAGGACAGTTATCTAGATTTTTCAATAGCAATGACCTACAGAATCCCTCAAATGTGAGAATTCTCAAAGAGCAGCAAGTGTGTCGGTTTCTCGTGGCTGTGACAAAACACCTGAGAAAATCAGCTTAATGAACAAAGGTTATTGTGGATACAGTTCCAGCAATTTCACTGCGTGGTGGCCCGAGTGCATTGCTGTAGGTCTGAGGTGAAGCAGAACACCAAGGCAGTGGGATAGTGCAGCAGAGGAAGCTGCTCCCCTCACAGCAGGCAAGAAGCAGAGCGGCAGGGGAGAGAGGACCAGGGACAATATAGATCCTTCAAGGGCATGTCTCGAGCAACTCAATTCCTCCACCAGTGCCCTGCCTCTCAGCCGTGCCGTCACCGGGCAGCCAGACAGTTACCATATGGCCTTGGGGAACGTTCCAGATCAAACTGTGACAAAGCGGCAGAACATAGAGAACTGTGGAGGTGCGGCACCCATATGAAGAGCAGCAGCCTCTGGAGACCACAACAGAGCGAAGTCAGCTCAGCGGCTGCCCCAGCCTGCAGGGCTGTATTTGTAGGGGAGAGAGAGCCCCACCTGCTGTCCTTTTGGATACATGCCTAGCACGAAACCCGCCCCAGGAGAAAGGGAACACTCGTGTTTATCTTCCGTAAGACAAGTCATTGATGGCACAGTGAATTGAGCATGTTCCCTTCCTAATCAGCGAGGTCTGGCCAACAAAAGGGCCTGAGCTGGCAGCTTGCACTAGCCTGGTAATGAGGGAGAAGGAGGACTTCAGCATTGTACAGATGTTAGGAGATTGTGGAAGGTCCAGGGATCTGGACAGACATCATAAACTCCTTCAGCTGACTCCTTAACAAATGGGATTCTCCAATGAGTTCCTGCTGTCAGTATTTTTCCAAGATTAATATTTAAGGTCCTCAGCTTTGCACTTGGGTAACTATACATTCAAGTCCTGGCTGGCTATTAACTGGTTCTAAGATTCAGGCCTATCATTAAGGATTAGTAGCACACAATAAATCATAAACATACATATTTATGTTTGTGTGTATGTGCATGTATGTGTATTCATGTGTATATGTAAATAAATACATGAATATCATTAAGAATTTTGCATGGCACTCCATTTCCAGTGATGAAGCCATTGCTACAGGTAAACCAGTATACTTGATTATAGTAACAATAATTTTTGAGCTATAAGTTTTAAGCTTTCATTATATTTTGGGCATTCACACATGTACTTTTATGAATTAATTTCTAACTTCTGTAAACTTCTGAGATGTTTTTTTTTTTTTTTTAATGGTTGAGCAAACTGAAGCATAGAAAAACTAAGTAACATGCTGGAAGTCACACAGGCAATTACACATCTACTAAGGACTGGGCTGGGAGTTAAGCCCAAGATCCTTGACCTCAAGCATCGCTGGCTGTCTTTTCCTACTCTCATACCGTGAGACTGGGGAGACCTGTGTGACTGTGCTGCATCAGAATTTTTATCTGTAGTTACTTAACCAGTTGGGTAGTGGTTACTTTTCCAGTTGAGTAAATTTTCTCTTTCAGTGCAGTAGTTTTCTTTTTACTCATTTGGCTAATTTTTATTCTTTGTAAGTATAACATTTCTAGTAATTTTAATGAATTGCATGTAATCAAAAGGGAGATTTTTTGATTGAATGTGCCTCAGCTTCTGAGATCAGGAATCAATAGAATAAATTAAAATTCCCCAGAACCCATCTCCATAATGAACACATAGACTTGTTAGTGCCTAGAATTACCACAGCCTTATCAGCTGAATACTCTGAGAATGAAATGTGTCAATGTCTAAACTCTATTCTGTACTAGCTTAAATTTCTGTGGTGATCATTTTGCTAAAAATCATTTCATGGGAAAAAAAGCACAGAACACAAGGCTAAACAAAATGAGTTCATTTTACCAATACTTCTTTCTACCTTGAGCAACATGTTATATTTATTTTTCACATTTCACCAGCAGAAACTGATTTCTTCTTTTCTTTGTTAGCTATCTGTTCATTTTTGTCCTGTACTGCTTTATAGCCGCTCGATATGGTACTCCTAAAATTAGCTGGAGTTCAAATTCCTCAAGGCATGAAGACCTTGGCTAGCTACATAAGACACACAGGGCACACTGTTCTGTATACCTGCGGTTGTTCATTGTACTTACTGTGCTTGCCTCATAGATAAATGTGTCAGTAATTCAGCTTGCTTTGGAGCTAGCATCGTCTTTCTTCCCACCCTGCCAGGGTGGGGCCAGTCTACCACTGCTTAATTACTGCTAACTGAATAAATTCAAATATAGTTTTATTGTCTATTTTATTACCTGATTATGCTCAGTTTAGCATTTTCCTGTCTTATATTTTGCTTCATGTAGATTAGCTTATGTAATTCTCTCAATAATTGTTATGAAACATAATTTTTCATACCATAACCAACACATACTAGTATATATACAGAGAACCTTTTAGTTAAATCACAAGGAAAAAAGGAAAACTCATGAATAGTATTGCTGCATGATAAAGTACTTCAAATAATGGAGTGGGACTTAGTTTTATTATATTAGAGAGAAGTGAAATGAACCAATATCCAGACTATTAAATTGTAACAGACACATAGTCCTAAACATTGGAATGCCATCGAATTTCAGAACACATTCAATAATAATCATAATCATAATCATCTCACTAATACATTATTTGCAGTTAGTATGAAGCAGTTACTCTTCTAAATGCTTTACACATGTTAATTGACTTACACCATATAGCGATCCTGTAACTAGATACTTCTATTTTCCTCATTTTACAATTGAGAAAACTGAAGATATAAAGGTTAATAATTTTCCCAGTATTACATAACATTTCAGGGTGTTTCTGGGATTTAAATTCTGGACTCTCTGTTCCCGAAGTCCTTGCTTTTAAGCTCTAACGCCTTGTTTGGTTTATTATGGTATTTGTGAATGTGATAATAAACCAGACTATGTATTTCATCTATGTAGAATAACACACATGTTCTCTTTTATCTTAAATTTTTAAAATACCAAAATAAGGTTTAAAGAGAAAGTCACTTTTTAAGATTGTTTCCAGTTGCTAAAGTAAAAGAAAAGGCCACGAGAATAAATACATCACCAACTGTGTCCATGAAAACCACGAACGGACTCTTGGCTTTCAAAGGTGAAGCCATTCCATTTCCATCTCTTCCTAGCCTTTCTCTAACAGGGTTGAAAGAGAGAGTTCTGGTCAACCATAGATAAGAGATTTGCTCTTTCTGTTAGACAAGATTAAAGTAATTGACTAGATTATTGATTTAAAAAATAGCTAGATTCAACTGCCTCTAAGTAACTCCTCCCATGCCGTCTATGTCTGGAACATGTGAAGTCCAATGACGGCAAGCCAGAGATTTTTCCTAGTGTTTTCACTAGGAGCTCACTCTTAACTGAGACAGGACTATGACACAAGTGAAAGGGAAAAGGTTCTCTGCTGGAACTTCTCAAAACTTAGCCATTACTTACAAAGACTGCGTTGATTTCATATGTTGGCCCACTTAGTTGAACCTCGTGTTGACCAGCTTCTCCTGTGACAGAATACCGGAGAGCAGAAAACTTTCTTATAGGTCACAACCTGAGAGGTTTCATTCTGCAGTCAGCTGGCTCCTTTGCTGTTATGTCTGTGGTCAGGCAGCACTCTGTGGTAGGGAGGACGTGGCAGAACGAAGCTGCTTGCGTCGTGGCAGTCAGGAAACAGAGAGGAAGGGAAGAGGGAGCCAGGGAAGATAATAGGCCCTCGAGGACACTCTCCAGTGCCCTGCTTCCTCCAGCTGTGCCCTGCCTCCTGGAGTTTCCGTCATCTCCCAATATCCCACCCTGTTGCAGGTCCATCAGTGGATTATCCTATCGATCAGATCAGGACCCTGAGGATGTAATCACTTCCATAAAGCCCTATCTATGAACACTGTTGCACTGGGGACCACGTCGGGGGAAATTCCTGATCCAAACCATAATAAACCCTATAAAGTTCCTAATTCAAAGTTGTAACTGTAGATATGGATTCTACAGAAATTCCACTGACACACACATCATAGCCAAGGTCCTAGAAAAAGTAATAGCTCTGGCAGAGATCTTCAGGGTGTTTATGTCTCAAGAGACAACATTGAAGAGATAAATTCCTGATTTTATTATCAACTCCTGGTATAAAATTGTGAATAAATGCTTCAGAGGAAAGGCTGTTTCTAGATAAAATGTTTGGGTTTAGATCGTGGGGCACAGAACACACAGCATTGACCTGATGCTTCAGATGATAGTGAATAAACACTGGTTTATTCCTAAAGTTTATTTCACCCAGCTCACTTCCTTGAAGGACCTTACATGGATGATAGGCTTTTTATATCTGCTCAAGAGAACACAAAGTGTAGTGGTAGAGAGAGGTTTAATAAGGTGCGCCCTCTAGTACAAAAGCATCATGGAAGAATACAGTAGGGAAAAGGAATCAAGCCAATAAGCGAAGGAATTCTTAGAGATCTTAAACAGTTACAACCAAATCCTATGGATGTGACATTTGGTATCTTTCAGGGTTTTTTTTTTTTAACAGTACCTAATATTTTTCCTAAATTAGGCAGGGAAAAGTGTGTGTGTGTGTGTGTGTGTGTGTGTGTGTGTGTGTGTGTGTATGTATGTGTAGAGACTCCAAGTGGCTAATTTGTCTTTCTCTCTAGTCAGTCTTCTAGGATAGAATCCCTGTTTTGATTTATGTCTGGATGTCCCCCCAAAGCCTCATGTGATCATGGGGGGAAAGGCTCTTTGGCAGCACTTCAATCTAAAGTTTGTGATTGGTTCATTACCTAGTGCTGGGGTTTGGGGTATGACAGGTAGCCTACATACAATATAAGGGAGGAAAAGAGGCTTACTCTTTGCTTTTGCTCCATTTTGCTCTTGTTGCTTTTGCTGTCTTCCACCTCCGTGAACTGTCCCCTTCTGCCATCTACCCTCCCTTGGAGCCAGTTGACTATGGACTGAAACCTCCACAAACTGTGAGCTAAATAAACCCTTCCTCCTCTAATTTTGTATTAGGTATTTTTGTCTCATCAATGAGAGAAAAGTAATCAAAACAGAATTTAGTAGCAGGAGTGGGGTTATTGCTGTGGCTACTACTTGACCATGTAGTCCAGGAGCCTTTGGTATTGGGTTGTGAGAAGAGTTTGGAAAGGTTCAGAGGTGTCACCTGAAAGAGTAGTAATGCAACACCTTGGGCTGTTCTGTATTGGAGATTATCATCAGAGCTCAGAAGACCAGAAGGCTGATACAAATCCTGCTCATAAAGACCTGGCTTGGGAGGTTTCTTCTGTGGAGAAGAATGCACTGGTTGTTGAACTGCAGATGATGTGTGTTATGGCTTGTCTAAATTCTGCTCATGTCTAGAGACTTTGCCTGAGACTGAGATTAAAGGTGGCAAACCAATTAATCTGGTAGAAGAAATTTCAAGGCAGTCTGATGTTGAGGCAGTGGCATGGCTATAGTTGGGTAATTTTAGCCAGACTTACACTGAAAATCAAGAGCAAAGAGCCCAGCAAGATGATTTAAAACATTGTGAGTTTGGCCAGAATAGAATCTCCAGTAATGCTGTGGACTGCAAAGATAGAGCTGAGGAGATCTTGATTGCTGAGAAGGAACAAGAAAATAAAAAAGATGGCCTGAGGGCATAACAGGGAGCAGCAAGTCTCCAACTGTCATGCCTCAAAATTGCAAAAGTAAAAGACTTTGCTTTATGAAGAAATCCCCAGAGTACCAGGTTCCAGAAGAGCAGCAGCATAGAGAATTTGTTCCTCAGAAATGGATTCAGAATGCTCAGTGATCCAGAAACTTGGCCCCTAGAGCCAAGAGAGAGGGAAGCCTGGCTACCGCTCCAGGTGGCAGCAGGCCTTGGCAGCACCCACATGGCCCTGGTTTTAGTCTGCATGCAGAATGCAAGAGTTGTGGGTTAAGAAGGTTTCCACCTAGATTTCAGAAGTTCTGGGAGACCAGGCACTGTGCTCCTGAGAGGGCAATATGGGAAGCTGTGAGAGTGAAGCCAAAGGTGGAGACCCCAGGAGTCTGGAGAATCCAGGAACATGCATCATCTGAGGAGACCTGCAAGGAGTGAGAAAAGTGGGCCCAAGAGAGAAGCCGTGGGGGCAGCCATCACCACAAGTGCCAAAGGGAGAGCAACACACGAGGCCTTTGGAGCTCGCACTTTGCCACAGATTGGCTCAGGTGCTGCACATAGAACTGCGGGACTTAATGTTTCCCCTGCTGGATTTTGTACTTGCTTTGGTCCCAATCTTTTGTATCCTCCTGTTTGTAACGTTTGGAATGGAAATGTTTATATGCCATTGTATGTCGGAAGTGTTTAACTTTCTTTTCACTTACACAGGGGCTCATAGAATTTGCCTTACATCTCAGAGGAGGCTTGGGACTTGGACTTTTTAGAAACGCTGAAACTGTTACAAATTTGGCAACACTTAGAGATGGACCAAATGTGTTTTACATAAAGGGATGCGCATGAGTCTTTGGGGGGTCAGGGAAAGAATGTTATGGTTTGTGTCTGGATGTCCCTTCAAAACCTCATGTGGTCATAGCAGGCAGGCCTTTCAGAGGTGGCTGAATCTCGAGTTTGTGACTGGTTCATTGTCTAGTGCTGGGATCGAGGGTATGAATGCTACGCCCACCCTAAGGCAGGCGTCCTGCGTACAGTATAAGGGAGGGAAAGAGGCTGGCCCCTCCCTTTGTCTCCCTTTCTTGCTCTTGTTGCTTTTGCTGTCTTCCACCTCCGTGAACTGTCTGCCTTTCGCCATGGGCCGCCATCTTGGAGCCGGCTGACTATGGACTGAAACCTCCACAAACTGTGAGCTAAATAAACCTCTCCTCCCTGAATTTTGGATTAGGTATTTTGTCTCAGCAATAAGAGAAAAGTAAGACCATCCACAGGGAGGTTGAACTTACCTTTAAATAACTAAACTGTCCTTACCTTAGTGTGGAACAGTTTGATGAGGTGAGATAATGTGAGATGATCCCTGTGAGATGGGCTTTCTTTGGTTTACTGAACATACCATATTTCTGAGTCTACGACACCTGAAAATAAGGACTTAAGTAGGGTTCTGGTGGGTTGGAATACATCCTTCTCTTTCTTTATCACTATACTTGTCTAACTCTTGCTTTCTCCTTTAGGGATCCCCAAATGTAGGTTAGGCCCCTCTTCAGTATCTATGGTGCTTTGTTCTCCTGCCACAGCAAGCATTTATCACATTATATTTTGCACTAGTTTGAATCACAGTAGGAAGAATGTATTGGTTTCCTAGCTGGAGGGCATGATGTCAGATTCCATAAGGTGCCATAGAACAAAGGCTGTGTTTTAGAACAGATTCAAGAATATCATGGAATTAATGAGGCTGGAAAAAAAAAAGAAAATCACAAAAGCTGCTGTGATTTTAGTCAAACCTTTACATGAAATAGTGTTTAATTTTAAAACAGTTTCTATGTATCTATCCATCATTTATCCACTTATAGAAATATAAATCAAATCATAGATGATACTTAGTGTAGATTTTGAAGTACAGATGACTAATTGTGAATAATTCAGAACTAATCCAGAACTTTTTCTCTCCTCCATCTGGCCTATCCCCTTCTCCCCAACAAATGTTAGCTCCACATATTTGTTAATCTAAGAGTACATTGCTTGGCAATTGCTAGTTTGCTCTTAATCTAAACACAAAAGATTGTACAGTCACCATGGTAAGGACCAACATTCAGAAGTTTAACTATGGTAGAAAGAAAGGCTGATTCTGAGAGAAGCAGGCTTGATTTTTCAGAAGACCTTTTACCTCTCCTGACCCTCCACCCCATCATAGGCTACCCACAGTTCCCAGGGACTCAGGTTGCTGCTTCCTTTCAGTGTCATTGGATTTCTTCTCATCTTACATATCTGGAAATCCATTTTCATTCCATTCCTACTCCATTTGTCTTCTTACAGCCAGGAAAATAATTGATACTTGGGTAAAGCTGAAACTTGTTGTCTTCATGAAGCTATAAATGAATGTTAGAATGCATAGTGTACTTACAATAGTAGAAATGCATCATAAGAAAGACTTTTATCTTTGGTATATCATATTATTTTACAAATTAATAAATTTTTTAACGCATTTAGATAATATGCATGAAACTACTGCAGAACATCAGTCTGGGACCACACATGTTCTAAAATGTGATAGCTATAAAATTCTACATTTCATAATTCTTCCAGGAATAAAATCTGTCATCTGTATGGTTAATCCTAGGAAAACCACAGCACTGTGGTAGTGCTATTGCCCTACATTAGAGCAATGGCCTCCACTGTTTGGAAAAAGCAGGATCTACTTATGATTTCTAAGGGTAATCTTCAAGGCCCTAAAGAAAGTAACTGCCCTGGAAAGTTAAACTTTTTGACTTTCTTGGCAAAAAGTGTCAGCATTCCTGTAGCCAGCCTATTCTCTTCCATAAAGTCTGCAGTGTTGAGTTCTCTGCAGAAAAGAGTGCTCAATAGGCGTGGAGCTTCCCTGGACTGTTTGGTCATGGACAGCCAGACATTGTGAGCCCTTTGTTACCTTTTCTCTTGACCCAGTCTCTCTCCTTTTTATTTTTTTCTCTCTTTCAATAGACTTTATATCTTAGATTCACGTGTGATTTTAGGAAATAATGCGCATACCCTTTGCTTAGTTTCTTTCCGTGTTAGCCTCGTGCAGAATCATAGAACAGTATCACAAGAAAGACATTGCCCTTGACCAGTCAGCACTCAGAAAGTTCCCATGACCCACCTTTTGCCCTTTTATAACCCCATGCAGGTCCTTCTCCCAAGCGGTACTACCAGAGGAAATCTTCATTATCGGTAAAACAAAAGTTAGGAGAAGCTTTTACCATTGCCAGGTTGTTTAATATCCAGGAAACAAACCCAGTTCTAACAGATAAGAGCTATGTTGCTTGTGCCTGTATAATCCTGTTTCTGCTGTGTTTATATTCCTAGGGAGATTCTTCTGTATTTTGCCCCAAAAGATCTGCTGTCATCAGAATTTAACTACACAACTGTGGAAGAATTGGTAGCAAGTATTGAGGTAAGCTGGCTTTTTGGAACTCCAAGGGAATGGCGTAAGCCTGAATTTAATCTTACATGAAGAAAACTATAAAGTGTTAGAGGTCAGAGGCTCTACGACAGTTTAAAAATGTGTTGGCCTTATGCCAGTTGGATAGCTCACAATGAAAAATGCCCATGAAATCAGTGTCCCCCAGGGTAAAATAAACTGTAGAAAATGCTACAGACTGAGAAAAGTTGGTTTCAGAGATCAAACAAAGTGGGACATAGTTGCTGATTCCCTTCCTCTACTCCACCAAAGATGAGTTTTTCTTTCTAAGATGCTCCCTCTTCTTCCGATGCCCGTCAGAAGCAGCTGAGACTAGGACTGCACAGATCGGCAGCATTATGTCCCCAGAGCACTGGTCTTCCTAGAATTGCTAAAACATTGTGGGGATCATGATGATTGCATTCCCCAAAGTTCTTCGTGGGGACAGAACCATGTATGACTGGGGAGAGACCTTCCCAGTCAGCCACTTGGGGTGCAGAGGGGAAGCCTCCAGCTGGTCCTCCCTGCAGCAAGACTGAGCAGTGCCCATGGGGCTCAGCCCTGCGGGCTGAGTTGACACTGGCTCAGGTGCACAGTCTGAGGCCAGTGGAGCTGCTTCCACTGGAGCGAGAGCCAAGGCTGTGCCGTCGTGCTAGGGACTCCTCTTCCTCCCCCGTGTGCAGGGTTGCTTGTGGAACTGATGGAAAAACTGTCAGAAAAAGGAACACAAATTATTAGGCAGGGGTGCCATCTGGCTCCATCTGGTCCTGGCTGAAATCCCTAATTTGGTAACCTGTTTCTGCCTCTTTACCTTCTTCTCTCTTTCCCATGACAGTCTCATTTCTTAACCAGGACCGTTCTGGTCAGGGTCACCGTTTACCTCTGTGAAGACAGTTGTACTAGTCACTTCTCATTTTATGTGAATTCCTAGAGGCCATCAACCCAGCAGGGCCACTTTCTCCCTATGGCCCTTTCTTTGAATGGTTTCCATGCCACACACAACCCATTTTCTTGCCTTCCCCTCGCCCATCTTCCCTAGGGCAACTCTCTCTACTTGGCTTCTGAATGTTCTGTCTGATCTCGTTCTTGGACCACGTCCTTTTCTCTGCTGAAAGCTATGTCTAGGTTACTTCAGGTAGCGTCTGACTTTCAGTGGTACTCCAGATGCCGGTAACTCCGAGTCCATTTCTCTGCCAGTCTCTTTCAAAAATCCAGATTCCGACTGCCTTCCACACATCTCATTTTGAACATTTATTATTTTATAATTCAATTTTCTTTCCATTTGATTTTTTAATCAGCACATTTTTAATCATGTGGTATTTGTGTAAATTGCTTTAATCCTTTTTTGATGAAATGAGGTATAATTTTGTTAATTAATTTAATTGAACCCAGGTTTAAAAGGCCCAGAGTACCAATGTTGACCAGTTCTAGGCTTTGATTTTTTTTACTAAATGTTTGCCTGATACAACTCTCTTACAGACAGCTCATTCTGTTAAGCTAATACTCTGTTCTATTATCATTTATGAAAACAGCTGGCACACTCCCCAGAGCAGACAAACAAAAACCTGCGACTGTGTTTCTACCAGGTAAGCTTCTTTTTGCTGCAGCCATTTATATTCAGAATGACTTTGTGTTGCAAAGAAGAAATATACATTTCCAAATGTTAGGTTTGGAAGGAAATCAAATTTGCATTTACTTATGAAGACCTAGATTAATGTGTAGAATGTCAGATGTCTCAAAGCAATATCCTTTTGAATTTCAAAGTGCAAAAATTACCACAACATGAAACTTATGAAACATTTACATTAGGATGGCATTTTGAACAGTAAAAAAGATATTCTTCATCTTCAAGAAATGTAGTTGCCCAAGCAGAGATTGTAAAGTTTTAAATTATTTCAGACAATTTGACTTCTGCAATTTTACTATCTTATGAACAAATTTTAAGATTATGATTTTTCCATTAGAAAAGTAGTTATAAAAGTAATTGGTACTAGTATAATGCAGGAATTTAAAGAAATTCACCCATAGTGTCAAACCATCCATATTTTCTGATATTAACACTGTTGTCTGTTTTGCTACAACTGTGCTTTCTCTTGCTTTGGAATCTCTACATAAGTTTTCCTTGTGTGGAGTTGGTACATGTACATAACTCATCTTAATTCCTTTTTGCATCCCTTGTCCCTCCCCTCACTTCCCCTTCATTTAGGTGTTTAAAGATTCTGTGGGAGGTGAGAGGAAGTCTATGGTGTACTTCAGTTCTCCTGCAGACACAGCTCAAAACATCATCTATCCTCCATTGCCTCATTTCACACTGGGCAACACTTCTCTAAGATGCAAACGTGGCCAAGCTAATTATAGGGTTAATGTTGCAGCCGAGGTGACCATGGAAGTTCCCAGACTCATCACCTAGTTATCTAGAGGCTACAGCAGCCTAGAACTTTTATGGCACCAAAACTAGCATTGAGCTTTTCAGTCTCATTGGCGCTATCTTTTCTCAGATGTGTATACCAGTCCCGTTGCTAGCTCAGACATTATTAGCATCTTGTTCCACATGCTCATGCTTACAGCTATCTTGTGGGAAAGTGCTGCACTAACATGCAAACTGTAAAGACTGGGAGGGGACTGGCAGTCTTCAAGTTGTGCTAAGGACAGCAGTGGGCAGTGGTACAGGACTTGTCTCTTTTGTAGGTAATGTATTATTTTTAACATTCTTGTTTTATCAGTGAAAAACTCCAAAACGCTGTGGCTTGGCACACCTGAACTGGGCTTCTCCTTAACAAAGACTGTGACAAAAGTATTTACATTTTGAAGTGTACTTACATTTAACAGGCCTTGTTGATATGCTTTGCCCCTGCTGCTTCTGACTGAGTGCCTAGCAGACTGTCACAAGGAACTAGAAATAGGAATAGAGGTTATAAACAGCTTCCCATTACTGCTGAACTGAAAAGTGAATTCACTTATTTTCTTATTTTCTGAATTCTTTATTAAAAATGTGGTAATTAAACATTTTTGGTTTGATTATTTTTTGTCAATATTGCTCAGCTAGAATAAAAGACAATTTACTTTCAATATGTTTTGACCATATTTTAGCACTAATACTATTTTAAGCAACTAATATAAACCTGTGGTTGAGAACTGTTAGCACCAGGCAGTAATCGATGCCATCCTGTAGGTTACCTCAGAGAAACCCTCACAAGTCTGAGAGACTGATAACCACTATCTCCATCTTAGTAACGAGGACATGGAGATTCATTACAGTAATTTATTAATGTCACCATGAAAGTACCAGATTTGTGATGTCAATCCAGATTTGTCCTACTCCAAAGGTCTCTGAATTCTACCACCTCCCCACACACTCCTTATTCTTTACCGATTTTAACACTTGGTCCTTGGTGTGGACTTTGTACACCTTACTTCAAATAGGTATGTTACAGGTTCTCAGCTTACTGGGGTAGAAGAATTATTTTAAATTTCTAGAGACCTTGACATTATAGTATGACATGTATGGTGCAGATGCTGTTGGTGAAATCTTTATTTGTGGTAGGAGGGTTTGATTGATGTCCACCAGGAATTGGTTATCCCAAATGACAATCAGTGGCAGTCACCTTGAAGAGTTACAAAGATCTGGATCATTCTACATGTCTTTATCTACTGGTTAGATAAACTTTATTAGAACTTTGTGAGAATTATATTGTCACACATAGTTTATCCAAGATTATGTATGTCTTTTCATATCTATTTCTAAATATATCTTCAGTGTTTACATTGTCAGTAATAAAGGGAAGTTTCTAGGTCTTACAGGTGAGAGTGAATACAATGCAGGTTTACTCAGGCTGAACAGTGTTAGCATAAACGATGCACAGAATCTCCCTGATATTCAGGACAAATGGCATTCAAAGAGCCATAGCAAGGTAATCAATCAGTCAAGAGACAAGAAACTTCTGTTGAAAGTGAGACACAGAACAGATGGAATCATGACTTCTTTAAGAATGAACTGGCTGGTGTTGTAGAATATCTAGCTGATTGAGTCTTAGGTGCATGGTTATAAACCACACATATCATTTCTTGAAGTCCATGTAGGGGATGAATCTAGACAACTTGCTTTAGGGTGTGTACTTTACATAAAGAAACTCACAGGAAAACAAAAAAGGAACATCTGTACATCACCTCTCCCTGACCCATGACTAGTTTTCATAGCTACTATTAGAGTAGATGTTTCAGGGCAGTATTGGTGACTCTCCAGGTACAAGCCCTCAGCTCCATCCAAAATGCATATCCCAACATTCCACCAACCTTGTACTGACTTTCCTCTGAGCCTTTTCTCACATTATATTTCCTCAGAATAGTTATCCATGTTCCATCTCTGGAAGACTTTCCCACCCTGCATAGCTCTCGGTCAGTGAAAGAACCTTAACACTTCACTCATTAATTAAATTTTTGACCCTGTACTATAATGGGTTCTTGTGTTTCATTTTCTCTCCAACTAGATTGTGGAGGTTTTGAAATTAGTAATCCTATATCCTAGCAGTATTCAGTACCTTTGGATGCATTTAGATCTTAATACTTGTGCATGGAGCAAAGTTGATTGCTTCTGTTCTAGTGCCTGCCCACCCCCTGCACATACACATTCAGAGTGCACAGTATGTACGTGTCATGGGTCTTCCTTATTTTAAGCAAACTTGTTAGGATTCTGGACGTGCACTGATGCTGGATTTGAGCTTTATAAATTCAAGGTAGAAAATTTAAATCTCACTTGAAGGAGCCTTTTTTCAAATCCTAATTCTGTTCTGAATTATGGAGTTTAGAAAGAGTTGCAGTTTTGATCCATCACAAATAAAAGCGGGTTCAATCAGCAAAACTAAAGCCTCTCACCTAGGTAGAATTTTCTTCTTACCTTCATTAAAATGTTAATACAACTAGATGTCCTTTTACATTCAGGTTCAGAAGTTGTCAAAATTATTACCTTTTACAAATTCTTCCTGGAGAGATCAGCCTAAGAAAAGCAGAATAAATAACTCATCTTAATGGTGCCAGAAAACTGGATTTTACTCTTTGAAGGAAATATAGTTTGCTCATTATAGAAGGGTGAACTTTGAGAGACTGAATATGACTTTGAATGTAATGTGCTGTGTAAATGTTCTTCAGGTCATAGTTTGTTAACAGTTTGGGGGTTTGATTCTGTTTCTTTTTATTTTTAATATTGAAATACTATTTTGAGCTCTAAAATGCAGGATTGGTAGGAAATTGCAGAAATAGGACAGAGAGGGGCCATGTACTCATCACTCAATTTCCTCCAGTGCTCACAGTTTGCATAATTATAGTGCAATGCGGAACCAGAAAATTAAAATTGATAAAAATGTATGTGTGTTGTTATGATTTGTGTCTAGATGTCCCCCCAAAGCCTTATGTGGTCATGGGGGCACTTTTTCTGAGGTAGCTGAATTTAGATTTTGTGACTGATTCATGGTTCATTGCTGGGATTAAGGGTGCTGGGATTAAGGGTGGGTGATGGCTGGATCAGGCTGCTACTTGGACTGGCACTGCCCTAATCCCAGTAGACTGAATGCAGTACAAGGGACAAAAAGAGGCTTGTCTAGTGCTTTTCTTTGTTGCTTTTGCTGTCTTCTGCCACCATGAACTGTTGCCCTCTGCCATGGGCCACTCTGCCTTGGAGCCAGTTGATTATGGACTGAAGCTTCCACAAACTGTGAGCTAAATCTACCTTTCCCCCTTTAACTCTGGGTGTTGGGTAGTAAGTGAGACATGTGATTTCAGCATGTATGTAGATTTGGGGTACAGAATTCCCATCATTACACAACTTCCTCTTGTGCCAACTCTGAGGGTCACACTAACTTTGTGCCCCACTAATACCTCTGACTTACAGCAAACCCTGACCCTTTCCCTGTCCCAGTCATTTACCACTTCAAGAAAGTTGTGGAGGTGAAGTCTGATGATAAAGGCCATTTCACCTCATTGATCCTCTCGGTATCAATTCCAGTCTGCTCAAGGGTGTCAGAAGCATGTTCTTTTTTATGGATGATGAAAAATACATCTGTCCTTCCAAATTGTAGTGTTTTTTAATATTTTTTGTTTTTAATTTTATTTGTTTAGGATTGTTTATTGCTGCTGTTACTTTTTAGAAGTATTTCTTGGCTATTACTATTCAGGATGGCTAAAACTGTAAACTTCCAGAGTTGTGGGAACTGAGAAATAAGAGTATTGGTCACATTGAACTACCGGTGACCGGCCTTCCTCGTTCCAGCTGAGTTGAATTATTTACCCTACTCTCTCCCTCACACTATGGGAGAGATCGACCCTGGGGTTTTCTGAAGCCCCCAGTGGGAGCCTCTATAAAGCTCTCTGGGGGAGGTGATTGTTCCTTTATTGTAAGTCATCAAATTCTTGTAAAGTAAGTTGAAGATGTTCAAAAGTGGATTCTATAAATTAATAATGTATTATATACAGAAGTACCCGACTTAGGAACATTAGAGTTGTGAAAGTTCATAGATACAAATGGACCTTGCACTATGAACATTCATAGATACAAACATATAACGGCAGCAGCTCGTGTGTCTGTGGGGCACCGTCACAGGTGTGCTGCTGCATGCTTACCATGCAGGGAGGTAGTGTACAGTAGTGCAGCACTCAGTCAGAGCCCAGGATGCCCAGAAACAAGATGAAAAGCAGTGGTGATGTGGAGGGGCTGCTGGGAAACACAAAGCTGTATACATTGTGTGTCTGTGCCACAGGTGTATAAGACTCATTTTGTCAGACTTTACTAACAAATCCACCTAAGGAATGTGCTCCAGGAACAGAACTTATTCATAAGACAATGACTTAACTGTTTCAAAACAGAAGAGAGGATTTTGAATATACTCACTATAAAGAAGTGATGAATGTTTAAGGTGCTAGATATCATGTGATAATATCCTGAATTGATCATTACTCAATGTATAGTGTAGGAGCCAAAACAAGCAAGAGTGAATTCCCCTCCAAAATCTCAAAATGTAACTTGACAAGGCGGGATTGACCCTTGTTTTGAAGTTCTGCTGCTGTGAGTGTGAATGGTTGACACCCTCAAGGGACTTACCCCTCAGCTGTCATGTGAGACGTAATATGGAGTCACAGCAAGATGGATGATAAACCCATAAATAAATAACCATGTGATGGGGTAGGCCATACAACAATGGCGCAAGGACAGAGAGTTAACAATGGCTAGTGTGTTGGGGAAAGGGCAGACTTCAGCTACAGTGGGCAAGTAGTATCTGAGGCAGCAACTTTTTAAGACAGACCAGAGGCCAGGAGGATCCTTGGTGCATATTTGGGATTCAGTTTACCAAAGTGTGAAAGCAGCGAGAACAAAGGGTCTGATACAAGAGAGATGTCAGAACAGGTGGGGCCAGGTCAAGGGTTTCAAAGTCTAAGTTTTGGTGCCTGCACAAGCTTCTAGGAAGCTTCAGACTAAAACTCTAAGATGTCTTGAAAACCTACAAACCTCAGAAGCAGTCTCCTGCTTAGCACACTGTAATACACCCACACTCTCCCCAGTGTTTGCCAGTGTGGAATATTGTTTCCTGCTCTCACATGCTGCTCTTCATTCATAGTCTATGAAAAGCCCAAATAATCAGAAGCTAAGTTAGCTACACAAATCCAGGTGGGATACTATACACCAGGACTTTAATGCCCTTTGACAGCAACTCTTCCCCTTTCTCTCAAATAATATCTGAGCCTTACTTGGGAGCACGATGCCCTTTCTCCATATGATACGTGTGCACGTCTGTGCTATCTCACAATGAACGAGAAAGTTCTTGAGGGCAAAGCCTACATTACATATTTTGGTGTCACCTACTGTTAAATTCAGTGTCCTGAAATGTGTGAAGCAGTTAGTGGATGTGCATTAAACAGAGCTACAGATGGAAATGGTGTCACGTGTTTGAAAGGATTTTACAGAAAGAAGAGATACTCATGAGAGCCATGAGTGGCCGAAAGTGGTGACATGGCGTTGTGTGGGGAGGACCTGCACCAAGCAGTGGATGTCGTGGGAGGTGGCAGGGAGGCAGGGGAGGTCCTGAGGATGAATGGGGCTTCCCTGCAATTTTCATTCCAACCCAGTCATGTCAGAACAGAGGAACTGCCTTCTTAATGAAACATCAACATATTTATCAAAGTGCGATTTTCCATATATCTCTTTTTCTCAGAATATCCCTTGGTCCGCTCAAAATGTTCACTCAAGTAATTAACGTCATTCTAAAATGGAAGGGTTTGCCCTCTCTGTTATGTCTTTCTGCCTCATGAGGGCCTCAGGCACAACATACAGTCTTGGGAAACAAGCCAACACCCTTGAATTCACAAGGAACAGATGGGTAACCGCCCACATTCTTTGCACTAACATAAAGAACCCCAAAAGAATGAGGGAACACAATCCTTCATTCTGTAGCTCCTGCATTTATAGACACTGAAATCTGAGTTACAAGGAACTCCACAGTTTCCTCAAGACAGCCCCAGTGTGTAGCCATCCCTCATTACCATGAGTGACTGATGCTGTGGGAAGAGGGCCATGGTCCCCTACTCCCTTTGTGCCTTGAATAGTTTTGCACCCTTGGTGGGAGAATAAATTCAACCTTCACAGCATTCCTTCTTCATTCCAAAGAAAAAGGTCTCTGATGCTACTTTTTTGTGTGTGCTGTATAATTTTTACTGGAATGGTGTACATTTTCCCTTCTGAGAGTAAGTTCCCTAAAGGTGTCAAGAGTTTAGACTGGCTGTCACACTTACATACAGAGTTGACCCTTGAGACACGTGTGCAGAGTTGGCATATAAAATACTTTTGTAATATTGACAAGAATAATAACATTCTTAAAATACACTGTTTTTAAAAACATTCTCAGATCCAGAACATTTTTATGGCTCAATATGAAAAAAGTATGAAGAGAAAAATACAGTCCGTTACCTGTGATGCAAGTAGAAGAGTGATACTTAATGAAGTCTCTCTGTTACACTGTGAACAAAAAAGAAAGTGTGCCAAAGACAAACTGAACAATCTTCGTGTAAAACTGGCAGCACTGCTGCAGACGCTTCAGCTGGTGAGTGGTGAAACTGTATTCAAAGGAGAAGGCTCTGGGTAGAGAGCCTGTGTTAGTCAGCTTTGTGTTACTGTAACAGAACACCTATGAAAATCAAGCTAAAGAGAGAAGGGTTCATTTAGGCTCACAGTGTCAGAGCTTTCAGTGCATGGTCAGCAGGCTCTATTCCTTGTAGGGCTCTGATGAGGAATAAACATTGTAGTGAAAGGGTGAGAGTGTGACAGAGCAAAGCTGCTCACCTCATGACAGAGAGAGAAAGGGGCCGAGAGCAAGATACCTCCTTCCAGGTTACACCTCTAGTGAGCTGCTTCCTTCAGCTAAGCCACACATACTAACGTCCCACTCAGCTACCAACTCATCTGTAGATCAATGCATTGACGAGGTTAGCACCTCCATGATACAATCCCATTCTGAAAGCAACACCCGTAACCACATGAGCTTTTTGGAGGACGCCTTAGATATATTCTTCTACTCTTGTCTTGAACAAGTCACGTAATCCAGACCCTGATGCCCTGTAAGGATACTGAAATCATAAATAGACGAACTTCAAAGGTATATATTAGAACACTTGAAAATTTTCTGTTCTTTTTTATCTTCAAACATCAGAGTCTTTGTGCTCTTGGTAGAAGACACCTTTGGTGTCTCCTCAGTAACATGTTCAATAGGAAATTTTTTCCAACTTTTTTAGAAAACAAGATATTTTTATTTGTTTTTATCTGCATATATAAATAAAACTAAACCCTGCAAATACTAGAGATGTTGGAGAGTTTAGTTCATCATGTAAGTATGAATTTCTGTCATTGTTGTTCATGTATTTTAATACATAAAGAATTGGACTTTTATCATAGATGGAACTAACAGGGAAAGGGGCACCCTCTAGGATGGCACAGAGAAATGCTGGATACAGCCAAAGTTAAAATGTATTAGCCAAGGTTGAAAGGTATTTCTGTAGGTTTTTTTTTTTTTTTTTTTTTTTTTTTTTGTGGTACTGGGGATCGAACTCAGGACCCTGCACTTGCTAGGCAAGCGCTTATTCCACTGAGCTATATCCCCACCTTCTGTAGGTTTTTGAAATAAATTTAAAAACAGAACAAGATCAGTGAGGTTTAGGGAGCACATGGTGTTTTATCCTCAGATGTAGACCCTGAGTGCTGGGATAGAGACACGATCTTCCTAGGACACGCAGGGCGAGTGCAGGGAACTGCATCCCCTTAGCCTGGAGGATTTATCAGGGATGGTTTCACTCACAAAGGGAAAGACACGGGAACTCAATCTACTTCAGTTAGAAACTGCCTGCGTTTCTATCCTAGCTATGAACATTGCAATGTGAGAGGTTAGTATATTGCCAGAGAAAGAAGTCTGTTCTCCCCTTGGTGATCTAGGAAACAATTAAAATGCTACTTTATTAAAATAAAAGGGGTGATAATCAGTGCTGTTTCTCATGTTATGGCTGTTGTATTTATTCTTCTGTCAGTGACACTTCAGCCAGTTCTTCAAGTTGCTTGTTGCTGTGGAAGTGAGGTTTGAATGGCCCCCTTGTTGACTCTTGTGGCTGTGATGGTTCTTACTTCTGAAAGTGTTTATGTTTCAAAGGTTCACTGTGCAATGATCTGCTGTGCAACCTGGTGGACTTCCAGTGATGGCAGTCTCAATAACAAGGAACACTGGAATGACTCAAGAAATTTGGCATCATAAAAATCTGTTATTACTTTCTGACAGAGCTTCTAAAAATTAGTCATTCTCATAGTAGAAAACCTATGTCTGGCTAGGGAAAGTGAAGGAACAGTATCTCCCTCAATCAAGAAGAACATTACCTTCTATGCCAAACTTCTGGAACTCTCAGAATAGCCAGAATAATTATATTACTTGAATTTGCTTTTGTCACAAAGTTTGGTAGGGATGTGAAGGCCTTTAGACACCAGAATGTGAAACTTTCTGGCTAGAATCAGTGCAGAAGTACTCACATGGCTCTGACTGAAACACATGAATGTGTTTCTCTGCCTGAAACTTCCCTTTGGGCTTTCTCTGACTGCCAGAGCAGCTGCAGTACAACAGAGCAGAGAGATGAGGTGCACCCAAAGGAGACAGGGTGGGACAGGCACATGAAAAGGCTATGCATCAAATCAATGTAAAGACCTAGGAGCAGGTTTCCCGTGCCAGGCAGAGAACAGAGGCGCAAAGATGAGACTGCATCTAGCAGGCGAAGACCTTCCGGGGTCAGGAAGGGTCAGGGAACATCCTCAGTGTTAGTGTATGTGGAAGTCTAGGTGAAAGTCAGCACCATGGAAAGCCACCCATAGGAGCAAGACCCCCACCTAGGGCAGAAGGAGCAGCTGGAGCACATTTACTAGAACCAGAGAAGGGGAAGCAGAGTGGGTACAGCTGACACTTGGTGGGAGCAGAATAAAGCTGGGATAGTTTCCTTCCTAGTTGTCCTCTCGTCCATGTCCATTTGGAGAGTGAGGTGATTCACAAGTGGGCCCCCAGGGGACAGGTTTTGATGAGTAAAGTGAGCACATGAGCCCTTAATCTGCCACAGACCAGAGCGCGCTTCCCAGGAGGGGAAGCATGATTGCCCCAGGAGGGAGACAGGGCTCGGGGAGAGGGCGGGCGCAGAGGAGGAGGCAGAGCAGGGGGGAGCCGAAGGTGAAGGGAAAGCGGCACCACGCGGAGAGGAGCAGCAGGAACGGCCTCCGGGTCCTTCTCTGTTTTTTCCTGCAAGGCTAAAAAGCATGAATATTTAAAATGGGAGCTGAGAGCCTGCGACAGAGAAGCGACGGAGAAGCACAACACAGGGTTAGGGAGTTCAGGGATCTGACAAAGGATTTAGGAAAATGCCAGGGGCACCAAGCACCACTGAATAGAAGCAGATCCAAATTCCTCACCACATGGGAACATAAAGTGAAATTAAATGAGGACACTTTTGGAAAGGTTAGAAGCATTATTCCAACACCGGGCAGGTTTCCTCGCTACAGGGATCCTAGAGAACACCGTCCAGGGGGCTGTGCAGGCCACCGCAGCAAACCCAGGGCCTTCTTTCCCTGATGTAACCTGGCTTCTGTCCTCCAGGGTGGCCCCATGGGAGACCTGGAGCAGACCGACGCCTACTTAGAAGGTCTGCTTCAAGACGACACAGGGCTTTACCAGAATACTTCAAAGTGACCACAGAGGCGGGACATGTCTCCCTTCAGAGAATAATGAAAGAACTTAACTTTTAAAATTAAAAGTTAGAGAAGCCATTCTCTTTTTAAAATGCTAATACAAACATCAGAAGATTCTTTTCAAAACCTTTTTTTGTGTCATTATTGTAAAATTTGCCAGTTTAACCCTAAAAAGTTGTACTTTAGATATGGTGACTGATTTAAAATTTAAAGTTTATTTTCTAATTATCTGTAACTATTTTCTGTAATTATTATATTCTATTTTCCTACTTCTAACTATCCCTGTTCTCTCAGAAATAATTTCTAAAATTTTCTAATTACCACGCGAGTTACTAAGAAAAATATACACATCATTTAAGTTTAAATTTTGCTTTAACTTAACTTTAAAAACTTTAAGACAGTATTTTTTGAGATAAGTATACAAAGAACTATAGAATCACTGCTTTTTGAAAGGTATGTTGAAAAAGAAAAACAGTATGTCCTTTCTTCACTATAGCAAACACTCAATAAAACAGAAAATATAAGGACCTAGGTATAATTCTAGCACATCTGTAATGCCAGCACCTGGGAGGCTGAGGCAGGAGGATTGCCAAAAGTTCTAGGCCAACCTGGGCTACATAGTGAGTTCGAGGCTAACCTGAACTTCATAGTTAGACCCTGTCTAAAAACAAAAAGAGAAAGAAAATATTAACCTTTCAAAACATTGTGATGTAACTTATATGTTCATTTTATTGCTACTTACAGTAAAAGAATAAGTCTCTCAAGCATAGTACATATTTATATTATACATAGAAACTATATTTTAATATTTACACACGTGTGAGAAATTGTTTTATACTTTCCTTAATAACTGATGGTTTTGTTTGGAAATGTTTGCAACGTTGAACTAAAACAATAAAACTTTAATAATCAGTGGAATTTTGCAAGTTTGTGGCATGTAGTAGGTGTTTCATAAATGTTATTTACGAAAGTTTTTGTTTCCATTTGTTCCTTTGTTTCTCATTTTTTCTTTTCCCTTCCTCCTCTCCCCCCTGCCCCGCCCTAGTTCCCCTTCCCATATGAACATCTTCCTCATACTTCACGGAAGGGTTGAAGGGAGGGGAGGGGAATGGGAGAAACATCAAGTTATACCAGGTACAGGTACAAAGTCCCTACGGTAAGTGTGACCCTTGTGTACACTTACGATGTGCCAGTCAACTTATTAAAAAATAAATATGTTAAGTAAGTTTTTAAAGTTTGGTGTTTTTAGCAGTGCGCGTTTCGGGACGTAACGATTACATTCTGGGTGGGGAGGTGTCCCACGCACCGAACGCCTCCCAGCTCCTTCTGTTTCCCTTCCCCCGCCCTCTCTGTCTTGCTCCGCTCCTGTTTGCACCGCGTTTGCATCGTTAGCTGTTTACTCAGGCTTCCCAAGAGGCGCGCTTTTACCACCTTCCTCACTGCGATTCCATGCCGGTGTATCTTACCAACTACTCGTCACTCCACCTCTGAATAAGGTGCATACAACCATGTGGGTTCCTGTAGGGTTGAAGATGTTGGTGTAACAACATTGGAAAGATGCTGTTGGTTTTTCTCTACTCAAACTGCCATCAAGATTCCCGCATGTCAGGAGCAGTATATGTAACTATATATCTTGGAGGCAGTGAGATAATTTCTCATTATCTTTAACTGCCTTTTGTTATTTCATGCTGTGAAAATGCCAAAATTTACTTAACCATTCCCTTATCAATGGGCGTTTAGATATCCCTGCCCTTTCAGATTTACATGTACATTAACAGTGAATATCCTTGTAAGTGTGTTTATTTCATACATGTGCAGTTGTATCTGTTGATTAAACCTCAGAGGGTGAATTGTTGGGTGAAAGGATGTATACGTTTTATTATTAATACATATTGCCTAGTAGCATAGAGTAAAAATTTTGTTAATATATATTCCTGCCACAATGTATGAGGGGCTGTTCCCTCACACCTTTACCTGTCTGTTGGATTCTCAGCCTTAGGTAAATATGTGAAAAGTGAATTCCTCTTACAGTGTTTGTTTGTGGTTCTGGGAGTGAACCCAGAGCCCCATGTACTTTAGACAAGTGCTTCATCATGGAGCTACCTCTCACTTTTTAAAAAAAATTATTTTAAGATGGAGTCTTGCTAAATTGCTCAAATTGGATTCAAATTTGTGATCCTACTGCCTCAGCCTCATGAGAATCTGGAATTACCAGTGTATGCTACCATGTCTGATGATTCTTGCAGTTTTAATGTACATTTATTTACGAATGGTTGATCATCTTTTCAGGTCTCAATGTCATTTGCATTTTTAAATTTTGCATTTGTATATTTTTATATCTGGTGGCAAGATATAGTTCGTGCTAATTTATAAGAATTATTTTCGTATTAGGGAAATTACCTTTTTATGTTACGTATATTACAAATATCTTTCATAATTTTTCATTTTTAAATGTTTTATGGTGTTTTGAGTCATTTAGGACTTTTAAAATTTTTGGTTTAATATCCTTTGCTTATGCCTTCCATCATGGTTGATACACTGTGTCAACTTTAGAAGTTTAGAAGTTTGAGTGACTCAGCAGAAAGGGTCAGGGTCCTCACTTTGTAAACATCCTGAGCCTGTGCAGGAGGAGGGCTCTGAGATGCGTGAGTGCTACACCCGCCCCAGGGCAGGCAGCCTGCATACAATGGAAGGGAGGAAAAGAGGCTTGCTCCCCCCACTCTTTGCTCTTGTTGCTTTTGCTGTCTCCTGCGACCACCACTTTGAATTGTTGCCCTCTGCCATGTGCCACCCTGCCTTGGAGCCAGCTGATTTTGAACTGAAACCTCCACAAGCTGTCAGCTAAAAAAAAACTTTCTTTCCTTAATTTTGGGTGTCAGGTATTTTGTGTCAGCACTGAAAGAAAAGTAACAAAGACACCCTCTATAATCACACAGAAGACTTTTCCTTGCTAAATTATAAAACAATTTTACCTTATTTTCTTATAATAATTGTAATTATTAAATCATTAAACCTTTGAATCATCTAGAATTTATTTTGGGATAAGAAGTTAAAAACTTCACTTTGCATGTGTGTGTTTTCACATAGGCATAGCAATATCTCAGAATTATTAATTGAAAAGCCAACACTTACCCCTAATTTATGATGCTGTCTTGGTTACTTTTCTCTCATTGCTGAGACAAATACCCAGTGCCAAAAATGAAGGAAGGAAAGGTTTATTTAGCTTACAGTTTGTGGAGGTTTCAGTCCGTACTTGGTTGGTTCAGAGGCAGAGTGGCACATGGCAGAGGGCAAACTGTTCATGGCAGCAGAGCACAGAAAAACAACCAGCAAAAAGGGAGGAATGGCTGCAAGCAGCCTCCTTTTCTTTCCTACATTGTAAACAGCCTACCCCCACCCAGGGGTTGTGAACCTCTCACACAATCTCCATGCCCTCCTCTTCCACAGGCTCAGGATGTATACAAAGTAAGCATGCCAGTTTCCTCCTAAGTCACTCAGCTAAACCTCTAGATTTCCCAAGTTGACACAATGTATCAACCATAACAGATGCCAAATTTTGCTTTGTTTAATTCCTCTTTGTATGGGAGCCCACTTCTAAAAAATCTCTTTTAAATTTATTTTTCCATATTTCTTCTAATGCCAGATTCATGTTATCTTAGTGAGTCTAGTTATAATTTTATCTTTCTGAATTCTTTAGTATAAATGTACTTGTTTCATTTTCATTAAGGTTAGAATTAACTTTTTCAGTCATAACCACTCCCCTCAATTTTATTTGTATTTTCCTGGGTTTCTGGTGATAGCATACAGTAATATTTAGGTGATTATTATTATTTTTTGCAATCAGGTCTTTCTAAGCTCCAAACTGAGAGCTGTTCAAGGCTAGGTGCCTTATAGCACCATTTTTCTTCAAGTATCTTAATTTTTTCTTTGTTTTGCACTGGGAATTGAACTCAGGACCTTGTGCTTGCCAGGCAGGCACTTATGTCACTGAGCTATATCCCCGGTGCTCTTCAAGTATCTTGCACATTTCTTTCTATTTTTATTGTAATTAGTGTGATTCAGTGTTTGGTCTGTCATACATGAAGATATTTCCCCAGTCTTTTTTGCCTGGTTAATGTTTTATATGGAATGATTCCTGATTTTGGAGTAACAGTATTATATTCAGTGTAAGAGTTTTCATATTATAGGTTGGTGGTGTAGGGGATGGGGGAAGCAAGGGGATGACATTCCTTTGCCGGGACTCGTTCATGGAGTCAGTTGGATACAAGTGGTGGAGAAGAGTCACACTACAAACACTGTTCTCATCTCAAAGGAACCATAGTTCCGGAAGGAAGATTATGTGTCAGGGCAAGCAGACAGTTTTATGCCAGGATACACCCCTCCATCCCTGAAACTGAGGATTCTCTCAGCCGCATTACCAGTCATGGACAACACGCTGCTGTTCTCTGCTGACCTGGCTGAGCCAGTTCAGGGTGTCTTCACACCTCTGGGGAGTTTGCTTCAGAGCACCTTGAGCAGAGTTAGGAAGGACTCTGTTTCATGTAGAGGGACGTCTTTCCTGAAGAGGCAGCCTGTTGCCTCCACTACAGCTTCCTTGCAGGTCTCTTTCAAGCCTGGCCAGATACAGGAAGTGAGGCGATTGCCCTGCATCCCCCTCTTCTGCTCAAGTGAGTCTCTGTCATGTGAGCCAGCAACATGTGAAGGGCAAGGGAAGCAAACATACACCCAGAACTCTTGCTGGTCAGAGATTCCCTGAGTGTCTGTCCTCGCCCAAGCCTGTTCGGTGAGTCTGTATTGTGAGCTCTGTACTTGGACTCTGGGGAGAGACGGAGAAGGGTAAGTGTTGCCCTTGGAATTATATCACTCTTCTGTTCCTACTGGAATATGGTCTTGGGGAGGGTGAGGGTTGTGGGAAGCTTGACCTTGTGTCTTCAATAAACTCTCATTTACAAAAAAAAAAGAATTTTCATATTAGAAATAGTTTAAATTTTTTCTACATTACTAATCAAACATTTAAATATGCACAATTTATTAAAATGTTCATAATTTACATTAAGCAATTCTGTATCTCAGATCCTTATATTTCCTGATTTATCCAGTTTGCCTTCCATAGGAGGCATTCTTGCCACTTGAAAACTCACAAGGAAGCCCGTTAAGAAGGAGGAAGTCAGGGAAGGGGAGAGAAATGAGTGTGAGGAGGACGGGGAGTAATAAACATTGCCTGCATGTACAAATGCAACAAGATAGAAACCACTATTTTGTATAACTAATGTGCACTAATAAAAAACTTTCATTAATGTCTTCTGCCATCATCAGTATCTATTTTTTCATTAGTGTAAAAATTTGTAATTAATAAAAGCCAGTAGTTCAGGAACAAGGCAAGAATGTCCACTCTGACCACTGTTATTTAATATAGTTCATAGAATCCTACCTAGAGAAATTAGGCAACAGAAAAAAGGGATACAAATAGAAAAGGAAAAATTCAAATTATCCTTGTTTGCAGAAGATATGATCCTGTATTTAGCAGACCTTAAGGACTCTACCAAAAGACTTCTAGAGCTGATAAATGAATTCAGAAATGCAGCAGGATATAAAATCAACACTAAACAATCAGTAGTTTCAGCATACAACAATCATATACTAACTGAGAAAAAAACTCAGCACAACAATTCCATACACATTACCTTAAAAAATACCTAGGGATCAATCTAACCATGGAGGTGAAAGACTTCTACAGTAAAAGTTCCATAACACTGAAGAAACTGAAGAAGACATCAGAATATGGAAATATCTTCCATGTTTATGGCTTGGCAGAATTAATTTTGTCAAAATGGCCATATTACCAAAAAAAACTATAGGTTCAAGTTGATCCCCAACAAAATATTCATGACATTCTTCACGGAACTGGCAAAGCAATCCTAAATTCATACAGAACCACAAAAGAACCAAAATAGCCAAAGTGAGCTTGACCAAACAGAGCACAGCTGTAGGAATCACAGTATGTGATTTCAAATTACTCCACAGAGGCACAGTTATAAAAACAGTGTGCTATTGGCACAAACATAGACTCAGACCAATGGAATGGAAGAGAGAGCGCAGAAACAGACTCACGTCAAGTACGACTATCTGATTCTGGACAAAAAACCTAAAAATGTAGGTTGGAGAAAATCAGCCTCTTTAACAAATGGTGCTGAGAAAACTGGACATCTACTTGTAGGGAATTAAAACTAGATCCCTATCACCCTGCTATAGTCAGGGTTCACAAGGAAAACAATTTAATACAGGACACAACTATTTCATAGTAGTCACTCAAAGAGTCAAGTACAAAGGAGTGCAGGAAATCTGTCCACTAAAAACCAAAGAATGCAGCTAAGGGACTGGATCCCACAGCAACATCCTGCATGAGTCAGCTGCAAACCAAGAGCCCATCACAATGCCCCCACAAGTCCAAGTGAAGGCCAAGAGCCCACGACAATGCCTCATGAAAGGCCTGTTTCATGGATCTGTGCTGTGAAGACCCAAAGGTCAGCAGTGGAAACGAGAGTCTGTGTCAGCAGGATGATTTGTGCTAGAGGCTGAGGGATCTGCACTGGAGTCAGGAAGTGACATTGAAAGTAAGGACTAGAGCTCCCCTGGAAAGTACCACAGCCGTCCTCAGTGACAATGAGAACAGCTGAGTTCACATCAGGAAAGCCAGCAAGGCAAGCTTCTTCAGGACACTGAGCAGTGCAACGTCTTCCCCTCCAGAACCAGGAAGCAATGTTCAAAGTAAGGACCAGAGTGCCCCCAAAATGAACCATAGCCCTTCTCTTGGACAATAAGGTCCCAAGATCTCTGATGATGAGAACAGGCAAGTTCATATTAGGAAAGCCAGCGTGACAAGGTCATCCAGCAGAACCAACAGCCCCAGAAGAACCAACAGGCCCCCTTTTTCCCCTCCAGCTCTCCTTTTATGCTGTTGACAATGATCCTTAGGAGGGCCTCCCACATCCAGCACCACACTGATTCAGTTCAGCTGGGTGTGACAAGTTGATCACAAGTTGTCAATCCACCACACACCCTGTACAAATATCAATTCAAAACGGATCAAAGATCTAGGTATAAAACCTGAAACACTGAAATTTCTAAAAGAAGATGTAGAGGAAATACTCGAAGCCCTAGGCATGGAGAAAATTTCTTTGAGTAGGACTCCAACCACACAGAAACTAATGGGAAGAATCAACAAGTGGGACTACGTCAAATTAGAAAGTTTCTGTACAGCAAAGGGAACAACTGCCAGGAGGAAGAGGCAGCCTACAGAATGGGAGAAAATCCCTACTAGCTATGCTTCTGACAGAGGACTTATGTCTGGGATATGCAAACAACTTAAAAAAACCAAGAAGGGCCAGGGAAACAGCTCAGTGGCACAGCACCTGCTTGGCAAGCACTAGGTCCCGAGTTCAATTCCCAGTACAAAAGAAAATCACATAGCTTAATCCATAAATGGACAAATCAACTGAACATACACTTCTGAAAAGAAGCACAGAGGGCCAATAAAAGGGGTAACCAAAATACATGGTAAAGGTTTAAAAGTGTTCATAGAGTAAAAGGCACATTGCTATTGTTACCCCTCAGAATACTCCTCCCTGCTCGAAACACACCTCACTGTCCTTGCCGCTGTCTGAGGCAGTTCTGGAAGTCCTGTTTTGTCAGTGTCTTTCTAAAGTGTGATTAAAAACCTAGTGACTGATGCTAAAAGCCCTCTCATGGAAAGACAACCTCACAGAAACTTTGCAGTATGTCTGCATCACCTTACCCACCACATCTGACATCATGGGACTTTTGGCCTTTTCCCTAAGTCAGAATGACTGTAAAATATTTTTAGTTAATTCAGGATATTCAGGCAGCTATGACGATGGGACAACAAAAGACATTTATTAAAGAGGACTTCTGGAACTGCTTCAGAAAGTGTGAAAACCAATGGAAATAGCGTGTTCTAAGTGAGGGGGAGCAGTTTGACACAGATTAATGGCAATGTGTCTCTGTAATGATTTTTATAAAGTGAAACATTTTTTGATCACACCTTGCAAGCATATGAAAAAGAAATTCAACATCTTTAGCCACTTGAGATGCAGATCGAAAAGGCACCGAGATTCTTTCTCACCCTCGTCACAAAGGGTATCACCAAGAATACAAAACCCAACTAGCATTCCTGAGCATGAGAGGAGTGGAGGGAGAGGCACCCTTCTGCACTGCTGATAGGAATGTAAATAAATTAGTACAGTCACTGTGGGACACAATATGGAAGTTCATAAAAAAAAAATCAGAATAGAGTTACCAGGTGTTCCAGCTCTGCTACGTTTTGTATACGCGCACAGCAGCTACAGTCCGCAAACTATAGGTACGCCTTCATATCCATATCTATGGTCACAACTCACAATAGCCAGACTGCATGCCCATCAACAGATGCATAGATGTAAAACACCTGAAAATATATATATATTCATTATTCAGCCCTCAGGAAGAATGAAATTCTGTCATTTGTGAGAAAATGGATGGATGGTTCCGGAGACCATCACGCCATCATTCTGTGCAAGATAAGCAAGACTCAGACAAGTAGTACATGTTCTCTCTTCTATGTAGAGTCTAAAACAAGGACAAGCTACTAGAAGGGAGATTATTAGACAAGAGGAAGCAAAAACAGAGAGGGGAAAGGAGTACGGGCTGGCAACGGGGGTGGATATGAGCAAAGTACATTAAATGCATGAAACCTCCCCCCAAACAGAAAACCAGAAGAGGGTAGGGCAGGGAGTGGCGGGAGAGTGAAAGCGATCATCATATGTTATGTGCACGTACGGATTTGCCAAAGGGAAGCCCATAATTTTTATAAACATGAAAAAGAGTGAAAAAAATAAATGGTAATAAAAAGTCAGGCTTCAAACATCCTTTGGGCAAGTATTTAGAAATACTCAGAGAAAGCTTCCCAGGAGGATGCCGGCAGGATGTTCCTGCTAGCTCCCGACTGAGCCATCTACACAGCTGGGCAGTCGCTATCTCATAACCTTTTTACTCTGCGTAAGAAATCTCATTCACTCTAATGGTGTCAAGGAATATGTCCAAATGGGTAACATTATTATTATTTTTTGGGCGGTTACTGAGAATTGCTCAGGACCTTGAACTTGCCAGGCAGGCTGTCATGCTGCTGAGCTATATCCCTTGCCCCCTGGCTGACACTATTATATACCCATTGTTTAATTTTAATTATGAGATAGAAATGTCCTACTGAAAGTTCACTCTGGTGTGTTTAGAGAAAAATCACATTCACCTTAAGCACCCCTGCTTCCTGGCACCTCTGTTTCTTGGGGAATGTAGGATTTTAAATAGTCAAGACTAAGGCTGCACATGGGAGAAAGGATGGAGTGAAGTTAGCAGGGGGAAAGCAGAATTCACTATTAACAGAATTTAATTTCCATCTGGGGAATCTGGTCAGCTGGTAGCTAGGTCCTGCAGGCCATTGAAAGCAATCTATTTCCGTTACGGACCGTGGATGCTTTTATAGACTCCTTGGTGGACTGATGGCTCACACTCCTTTGCATCTGGGACTGGGCTCGGACAGGATTATTTGGGGACTGCCATGGCATAGAGGTAGGAAGCAGAGGGCATACGGAGCTACAGACTGGAGAAAGAGAAACCATGGAGCAGAGAGAGAATTATTTTTTAGAAAAAGCCAGAACACAGCCCAATATGCTCCTTTGTCTTCTGGCTTGACTTTACTGACTACTATATCTGCAACTCTACCTTTCTACTGCCAGATTATGTACTTCTGGATAGTTATTTTCCTCTTTCACACATAGACTTCCTTTAAATTTAATAATACTCTAGAGTGTACCATTTTCCATGTAAAAACTGTCCTTTAAGTTTATGCTGATAGGGGCTGGGGATCTAGCTCAGTGGCACAGTGCCTGCTTGACAAGCACAAGGTCCTGAGTTCAATTCCTGGTACGCAAAAAAACCCCAAAAAACGAAAAAAGCAAAAAAAAAAGTTTATAATATTTGAGGTTTGTGTTTAAAGGCATATGTTCAGTATAGATGAGGAACTTGGACTTGAAAATTTAATGTTTTAACAGAAGTAGCAATTGATGGGACAAAGCCCAGAGCCCATGTTTCCTCAGTTGTAATCAGAAAGACTTTGTTCCACCTCTTAGTAATTTCATTAAAACATGACTTAGATTCCCAAGTCCTGGTTTCTCCGTCTGCCTTTGCACATATGAAAAGTTCTTTCCCCAAGGCCCACTGTGCTGCTCCGCAATGTAAGCATCATGGATGGCCAAACACACAAGGATGACCCACAAAGCAGTACCCATAAAGTACTGCTTCTGCCCTTAGCAGACAACAGCACCTGAGGGGGCAGTGAACACAGACCTATTAGTCAGGGCCTGGTGACCTCAGTCTTAAAACTGTACAGATGTGTTCATCTCGCTGATTTTCTCTGTGTAGTTAGCTTGCGGCTGTCAAAGCGTGGCGCAGCTTTCCAAGAGCAACTGTTAGCCTCTGGCTGTAGTGAAGAAGGATGAAATCTCGAAAGTTTACATGGAAACAACTGAAGAAAAAAGCTATGAAAAGAAAGGCAGTAGGATGGAATGACAGGGAGGAATAGGGCCCCTGTCGCTGGTGGACAGAAGCAGTCCTGGAGAACCGGGCACACCACCAAATATCTATGCTGGAACATCCAGCTGGCCTACAAACACCACGTGAATTTAAGACCCTTTTGGGTCCTTAAGGTCTGAATGAAAGACCAATCCTGTGGCCCAAGTTCATAATGTCTTTGTATATTCATGCATTAGTGACATTTCATGGAACAAGATAAAGCGTTTTGCTTTACACTCGGCTACGAGTCTGCATTTCTCCTTTTATTTTTCTTTCTATAAACAAGGCTTAGGTGAAGCATGCACATTGCTTTGGACACAGAAGTCTTCAGATAACCCTCAGCTCTCAGGCAAGTCTGTCCTTGGAGTATATTTACCACCCGCGCCATGGAAATAATTGGGAACTAACCTCTCCCTCTTTGGAAATGTTGTGCATGTAGGGGGTTATTTTAAAACCAAATTAAATCTCGGCATGGAATTCTAATGCTATCGTTTAAATAAATCTAATTAAGTACAGATTGATTTACAAAGACTGTTCTCAAAGTATTTAATGCATTGGTGACATTTTACGGAACAGGAATCTGCTTTTATAAACGCAGCTGCATCAAGAAAGGCAGATAAAATCGACCCACATTAGCCATCGTCTGCAGTCAAACAAAAAGTTAAAGTGCTTTGTATTACTTTTTCTTATCTGGCAGATTTAGTCTGGGAAAAATTTTTTAAATTCCACTTTAAATTCAGATACATTTTAGTATCTAAAGAGTGTTTCTCAACTATTACCTAAGTTACTCATTCCTGAGAAATTGCAGCACATTTACTTTCTTTTCTTGACAAACAGACAAATTTGAGATGAGAAAAAAAATGACATGGCATTTAAAAAAGTTTTTAAAAAGTGACTATCTGAAATTAGCTCGTATGCTTCCTGCTTGTCATTGTGTATTATTTTTCCCGTACATGTGTTACAATTCAGAATGTACAGATACAGGGGGAAAACTGTGAATAGATGATTCTAGAAGACTGTGCCAGTGACAGTGGAAGGGAAAACAGGGATGAGCAATTGAGGAAAATTAAAACAACTGTGTACTAGGACAGTGGACTCAGCCCAATACTTTGATCTGATTTTCAAAGCCAAAAATTGAAACAAAACAAAAATAAAAACCAGGTGATTTTAAAAAAGCCAATAGCCAGGGACTAAGGGAAATTAAACTTGCTCAGAATGAACAGCTATTTTAATCCTCATGGCAATGTGGGGGACAGATTTCATTTAGGACATTATTACATTTTGTGCTCTGTTATCGAACATGAGTTAAATGTTGTCTGCTCAGTATGAGCATTTTCCTCCTCATAGATTTTAGTGTAAATTAAAGGAAAAGACATGTGGCTTCCAAGGAGCGTGAGTGGGAAAATGAGGCATATTCGACTTCCGTTCTCAGCGCTGAAGTTCACCCCATCCCACTTCCTCTCTGTGTGTCTCACCCGTCTTACTTCTCTCCCACAACCCTCTCCCATCCCTCTCGGCCTCAGTCCTTGTGTGACTGCTGTGGTCCAGGGCCCCTTCTGTCAGTAGCCCAGTTTTGGGTTGGAAAGCTGTTGCTCTCTCAGTGCTCCTGTGAGACCAGAAGTTGAGTTGTCCTCCTCCAAAGGAACTGATGGTGTAGCTCATGCCAGCAATTCTCTTGTCACCCAGTGAATGCATTTATGCACACTGGAGCAGGAACATGTGAAAAGGAGGAGGGGGATCTATAGCCCAAAGGAAGCCTGCTGTCAGAAAGCAGGGCAGTCACTGCAGACTGGGGTGCATGTGCCTTTGTTGCAAAAGCCCTCTCAGCATCCACACCAGGACTGGCCAGCCCTATCTCAGGAGCTGAATTCCAATAGCTTGGAAGTTCTGCTGGTATTCATGATTTGTCAGAGAAGTTTTGTTTGCTTAGGAAGCAGGGGAGCTTAAGTGGTGACAACACATGTCAGAAAAGGTATGGGGATTTCAACATAAAATCAGGTTGAAAAATAAGAAAACTAAGGATCGTCAATAATCAAGTGATAGTAAGAAATGATGTGTAATTTTCAAGGAAACAAAAACAGCCATGCATTTAATTAGATGGGTCAATGAAACGATCAGCTGTCTGGAATCCCTAAGGATTTGTAATTTCTATGGAGCACTTCTCTGGTTTTAAGTATTGTGCACGGCATGCTTTGCTGCCTCCTCAAAGTGCTTGTGAATTACCTTACTTCTCTATCACAGGCATTTTTAGGAGCATCAGCTGTTACCCCCTATGCAGCACAGCAAGGCGCCGTGTCATAAGTTTCTGGGGCTGAGATACCAAACCCTAAAACACTGAGAAATGTGTGTTTTTGTTGTGTTCACTGTTTCTTGGTTTTCTGTCTCTTGTGCTGTGAAATGCAAGTTTCACAGCTTTCTGGTTGTTACAGCGCTAACAGCTTTTGGTCTCTCCTTAGTACACTTCTTCTAACTTGGTGCCCACCTGTGTTCAAGTCAGTCAAGTCTATTCGAATGTGCTTAAATTAAGAGTAAACAGACCCTGCAGTTTGGAGTGTAAGCTTTGTCACAGTTCTTTGGCTGTCACATCCCTGGGGGCTTCCCCTTGGCACTCAGTGGCACTTCTTGAGTACTGAGGATGTAGGCAGAAGGGAACCCTTGTATGCTGTCGGTGAGAACAGTCAGCACAGTTGTGAAAAAGAGTACGGAGTTTCCTCAAATGGTTAAAGCAGCGTTAGCAGCGTGTGGGTTTACATGCTTTGGTTCTGATTCAGTTCCTTGGCCTACCACTTACCAAATCAAAGGACTCCCTATATTTTAGTAAAAGGGATTTATTTAAAGCTAGCTCCAAGGGGACAGAGGAGCCTGTCTGCCTCAGATCCCCATCTCGCTGTGTACAGGAGGGCAAGGCTCTTCCATAGAAGGGAATAGAGTGGACGAGGGGCACCGAGAGCCAAGGCACACCTCCATGCTTGCTCTGCCACCGCCAGCCAGCTTCGCTCATCGGTGCATTTCCGGTGGAAAGGATGCTGGGATCCTACCTTCTGGGGCTGGGACCTGCATATAAGTCACTCTACCTGGGCTGAGGAGAGAACGGTGTTGCTTATGTGCTCAGGAGGAGGAAGTTTGGAGAAACTACTTCTCTGAAGAAAAAAATCTAATTTTTAAAGTTCTGATTTGGAGCTCCAGTTACAAGAGCATTACCATATGATCCAGCATTCCCGCTGCTGTGTGTACATCCAAAGAACGTGCTGTCAGTCTCTCAAAGAGACTCCTGCAGAGCCCATCTGCACTGCAATATTACTCACCTTAGACGACCCAGGGGTGTTGCAGTGGGGGGGGTGCGGGTTTGGTGGTGAAGGGGAAAGGGAAGTCAGAGTGTACAGAATATCAGTTATGCAGGGTGAATGGGGATCTGTGCACGATATGGTGATTGTGATTTACAATGTATTATATACTTGACAATTGCTATGAAAATCTTTTTTTTTTTAAATTTTATTTTAAAGACAAAAGAATGGAGACATATGAACCAGAAAAGCCATAAACAATACAGAAAATACAAAGTTATACAGAATATAGTAGGGAATTAGAACTGGATGTTGTATTACATAGTTATCTTCACATTAGTTAACACAAAAACATTAAAGGAAATACCAAATTATAGATAAGATAGTAG
>PVLD010016078.1:0-46269 GCA_004027595.1 Dinomys branickii | reverse complement strand
CCCACCCGGGAGATCCCGCAGTCCTTGAAGCTGCTTTGATGTCTCTCGCTGGGCTGAGCTTCTTCCCGATTCAGGAAAAACCGGTTAGAGCGCGCACTTAACTCACCCTGTGATCGTGCAGACAGGAGTGCCGTTCAGATGTTTTTCCCTGGATGGAGATTTTCCCCAACTCAGAAATCCCGCCGGCCACTCGCTGTTGCTACAGTTCGCGCAGCGCTGGCTGCGGGGGTGGGGTTCTGAGCGGGATCCCGGAGCGCTGCCCGGTTTGGCGCAGTTTGTCTGAGTAGCGCGTTCTCTGTCGGGTTCAGGAGCTGAAGCCGTTCTTCCCTCGGCACTCGCTCTCTCGGCTGGTCGTCTTCTTCCCGGAAGTCCTCATTTCTGTCTTCATATTGCTATATTTCATTGTTTGGGTGGTAATCCTCTGGGAGGTTCTCTCTCTGCTGCCTACCTGGTCGCCATCTTCCCGGAAGTCCCCAGCAATCGTATTTTACAAACAAATCTAAACTAAGCAGTCTTCATGTGTCACATAAACACACACAAAGGCTGGAAAGAAAGGGGTAGAGAGTGTTTCCCAGGCTGACAAATTGGACAAGTGTGGGAAATTTAACATCAGGTAAAAAAATTTCAAGGTTAAATATATTAATGGGATCAGAAGTGTGACATCTAGCTAGCAAGTATAAGAAAACATACCGAAAGATATTAGAACCTGTGTGGGAGGCTGCTAAGGACACAAGATGCAAAATCAACACACACAAATGAATAGTTTTCCTACAGTTTAGCAATGCCCATTTAGAAAATGAAGGGAATAAAAGGCCCAAATCACTTTCACAATGACAACAAAATACACAAAGTACCAAGAATACTGATATGATCATTCTAACAAAAATGGACAAAACCAATAATAAAAAAAGAACTATAAAACTGAGAACATTAGGCCAAAAGACAGGAAAACAAGAACCTGAACAAATAGAGAGACATTTCCTGAGTGCATTTACTCAGCACTATAGAGATGAGAGCTCTCCCGAAGTCAGGTTATGAATTCAAATAAAAAACTCAGAATTTGATATATTTATTCTAAAACTAATCTGGAAAGAAAAGAAGATGAAATTAACTAGGACACATGTTAATAAGAGAGGGAAGGCTTGCTCTCCCAGATATCAAAATATAGTATCAAAGTTTAATAATTGACACAGTATGATGTCAGCACTAAAACTGACATAGATTAATGATAGAGAATAAAGGATCTAGGAACAGACAAATTAATTTTAGTTTTCGATAAAAATGGTATTTAAATTAGCGATCAAATGATGTTTTAAAAAGTGTTGGGGAAAATATTCATTTTGAGAAGTAAACTTGGGGTCCAATCTTGCACCATCACAAAACTAATGGATAAAAAAGTTAATCATAAAATCTAAACTTGAAAATTCAGAATTTTTTTTATCGTGCTGAAATGCAGAAGGTTTTATGTAACACATAGACTGGAAAAATCAGAAAAGATAGATGGATTTGAGTACATAATTAAAAAAAAAAACCCTCTGAAAACACAAAACTTCTCCATGAGAAGGAATGTTTGCAAGATATAGAATACACAGTAGGTTAACATATATTATGCTTAAAACACCTACAAATCCACGGTCAACTTAGGACAAGGGATGTGAATGGGCAATTTGTGGAAGAAATACAAAATTCAATACTATATAAATGTGAAAAACATTCATTATTAATAAAATGTAGATACAAATTAAAATAAGTGGTATCAATTTTTATCCATAAGAAGACTGATAAAGATTTCTAATGGTGGAAGCCATTCAATAATGGAACACACACACACACACACACACACACACACACACACATTTTAGCTGTAAAGAGTGGAAGGAATGAGTCATAGTACCCTGAAGAGAAAATAAATTTGTTATCCAACATCATCAACAGTCTAGTTCTTGGTGTGGTGCCTTCAGTGACATGTGATGACATTAGGGACCCAAGTTCCTTTTCTTTTTTCCCCTGCCAAGCTTAATCTGAAGGCAGTTCTTATGATGGCCAGATGTCTGAGGCAGTTCCAGACACCATATCTAGTCCTGACAAGGCTCAGAAGAAGAGCAATCTTTTCTTGGGACTTTTTTAGGAGTAAGAAAAATGCTGTAAAGTTCTCCCAGATACATTTCCCTTCCCACTTTCTTAGCCCAAAACTAGCTCACATGCCTGTTCCTAGACCTACCTCTGGAAAGAGGAATGGATCCTATCTTTAACAACTAGGATCAACTACCATGACTACTATATTGCCCATATTAGTCAGCACTCTGGCAGTTCTGGAACATGGTGCTGGCTCTGGTGAGGTCCCCAGCTGTATCACATCATGACAAGTTATTCTGGCAGGAATGCTTGCAAAAGGGAGAGGTCACGTGGGAAGACAGGAAGCCAGAGCCTGGGGAAGGGAAGTCCTGCTCTTGTATATAGTGATTCTCTTGAGAACTAACTATTGTCTTGAGAGCTAACCAGTCATGTACAGAGACTCTATTGAGAATGAATCAGGATCTGAATTCCTTCTAATGGCAGCACCTTGAATGATCTAATCTCTTCCCATTAGTTTCAAGGTTTGGGCTCCATGAGTAAAGCTGCTAAGAAGACTTGGGACAAGTCTTCTTGTCGAAGGACCATTTCTTTCCTCTTGCATTATTTTCTTTCTCTATGGTTTCTCTGTTCCACACTCTTTCTCAGAGAATAACTCATTTTCAGAGAACCCCCTCAACTACAGCAAACTTTCACCTGTGTATCATTGGCCAGTCCTAGGTGTGGTCACCACCACATCTCCAAAGTGACAACCTAAGAAGGTGAATGAGTCACCTTGGGACGGTCACTTTATGTTCTTTGAGACTAGATGCAGGAGTCCTCCAAGGAGTGAGTTGCTGCCCCAAATAAAATCAGTATCTTGATTTCACAGGAGAAAGGGGAAGAGGAGATGTAACTCCTGGGTATGCAGTCACGTGTGTCTTCTTCCTTTATCCAGAAGTATTTTCCCTACAGAATGTGGTATTGGCATTATTTATATTTCACAGTAAGAGTATTTCATCTGACATAGAGGTGCTTAAGTAGATCTGTTGCTGACAGATATTCAACAGTAGTCCTAGAGATAAGGCAAGAAGAGAAAAACATAAAATCCCTTGAAAGATAGAAATAGGATTGCTCGGGGGAATATGATAGGAGGGCACAAGTGTCATATGGAGAGAGTTTTACCAACTGGCTTCCAGATGCAGGCCTGCTCTGGGCTGAGGCTCAGCTGGTCTGCCTTCCAGTACATCAGATGTGGGAGGCAAGAGCCATCTGGCACATAAACTTGGCAGAGCCTGGAACGACAAGCTAACTCTCGTGTGAAGTCATTATTATTATGGAGTAACAGGAATGGAGCCCCAGCACCTGCACCAGTGTGAGCTGCCTCCTTCCCCTGAGGTCTCCCCTTCTGCGGCTGCTGCAGGGAAGGGCGCCTGGCCTTTAGTGCTTCCTCTTCTTGACTGATGCTTACATTCAGGAGATACTGAGGAGTGCTGGCCCTTTGAGCTCAGTCTTCATTTGTCATTTCTCACTTTCCACATGCCTCCCTCCCTCCTTTGTGTTCTGAGTCTAAGCGTTTCCTTTCCTTGCTAAGCTTATTAAGTGCAGGAAGGACATCTTACATATTTTGCTCCAGGTCTCCTGCCTTGAGCAAAGTGCTCACTATTATGAAGGTGTCCTTGCCACAGCTAAGGGCCAGAAGGAATCATTTTGAAAGCAATGCTTCCACCTTTCTCTCTTTGCACATTTTCCCAGGTATCTGTTGATTGGTAACATCTAAGAAGGACCACAGCAAACACATCTTTAGTGCACATTTGAGTTTGTAAGCCTTTCTATCAATAGTATTCTGTTAGCCATTGTTATGGTTTGTGTCTGGATGTCCCCTCAAAGCCTCATGCAATCATGAGGGGCAGGCTTTCTGGAGGTGGTGGAATCTAGGCTTTGTGATTGGTTCATTGTCTAGTGTTGGGATTGGGGCTGTGAGAGCTACTCCTGCCCTAGGGCAGGTAGCTTGCATATCATTTAAGAGAAGAAAAGAGGCTTGCTTCTGCTTTTTTCCTTTCGCTGCTTTCAGTATCTTCTGCTGTCATAAACATTTGCCCCTCTGTCTTGGAGCCAGCTGATTATGGACTGAAACCTCTACCAACTGTGAGCTAAATACACCCTTCCTCCTTTAACTTTGGGGGTTGGATATTTCACCTCAGCAATGAGAGAAAAGCAGCTGATACAGTCAAGGTTCTGCATTATGCATTACTAACAACCATGGTCTAAGAGCTGTAAGGAGCCATAAGAGTGAGCATTTTATAGGTAAGAAGTCCAGAGATTTGAAAGACTTACTCAAGGTCATGTTGCTAGTTGGTAGCAGAGCAGAACAGAGCAGTTGTTTATAACTCACCTCTTTCTGCAAGGTAAGCTGGTTTTTCAAGAATGATTGAAATATAAAAGAGGAAAATTACAATTAGGATCAAAAGGAGAAAGGCACTAAGAGTAAAGGCAAAACAGAAGCATATCCCCCAAATACCACCCCCAGCAGGTCAGCCACAAACTGGACTCTAAACATCTACACATCCACATGTGAAAATAGAAAGGAAGACTCAATCAGACACAATCCACAAAGTATATGAAAGAAAAATAGACCAGCAGCCCAGAGAAGTCGAGTCAGGGCCAGAACCTCACAGGTCTGGCCCACAGGGAGAGTTCTGTGGCTTGTAACAAAAGTCCTCAGCAATATCCTAATTGTACATAGGGAAAGCTTCCCTCAGTACGGGGCTCATAGCTGCTGCCAATGGTAAAACAAATTTGGAAAAAAAGCACTTTCCGTGGGTGTAGAGGAGGGCTGAGAATCAAATGCAGGATTACTAGCAGAAGAAAAAAACATACCAATCTACGAACAAAGTTAACTCAGAGTTCTGTGACATCAAGAGTGCAATAATAAGCACTATTCTTAAGTATGACCCAGAGGCACAGTTGACTCCAAAGTATTTTCTGAATCAGCTAAGAGAAATTTTTTACAAAAACTTCAGTCTGGGTTTAGATTAATTTAGCATTTAATTAGATACTGTCATTGGCCTAGCTGCTATTTCGAATATTGTTTCATCCCCTTCAACTAGATTGTCATGTTTCTGAGGACCGGGGTGCCTATATAAGGGAGCCGTTGCTTTACTTTAGTGTAATACGAATCCTCTAACCTTACTGCAGAGATGGCTCTCTGTCTGAGGAAGGGTTTTTCCCGTTTCTGCCGCAGGAAGGGAGGTAGCGGTGCTTTCTCCATCAGTGTCTTTCCTGTATTCCAGTTCTGTGTCTCATGCCACACAGAAGCCTCACTTCAATGTTAGGTAAGACCTTATGAAAGGCTTAAGAAGAGGAGAACAAAGTAACTTGAAGTTGTAGAATCACGTTTACAACAATTACCAATCATTAGCAACATCACCCCCCCCATAAATATTGACAGTATGATGTAAGGTTTGGGAACTCAGACTCTGGAGCCCAACCACCTGCATTCAAATCCTAGGTTTCCATTTACTAGCTGTTTAACCTTGGGCAGGTTACTTAACCTCTCTGTGCCTTGATTTCCTCATCTTTAAAAAGTTAAAAGGTCATAAAGGCACTTATTTCAAAGAAGTATTGTCAAGACCGCATGAACATATATAGCAGTGCCTGTACATGATGAATATGTGCTGGATACAAATATTATAACTGAGCACATTTTATAGACCAGATAGTTTATATGTTTTAACTCAGTCCTCAAATAATACTGTAATTTAATGTCTTTAAATATTTTTGGTCTTTACATTCTTTACAATTATTGAGAATCCCCAAAAATTTTTTATGTAAGCTATATCTATATATTTACTGTGTTAATATTAAAACAGAAATTTAAAAAACTTAATTAACTGATTTAAAAACAGTAGTATAAGCCCAATACACATTTAAAAATAACACAGTTATTGTGAAAAATTCAAAACAAAAAATTTTATGAGAAAGGGGTATTGCTTTACATTTTTGCAAATTTGTTTAATGCCTAGTATAATAGAAGACAATTAGATTCTCATAACTGCTCCTGTGTTCAAACTTGCAGTATGTTGTTGTAGAAATGTTTGAAGAAAATCTAGTATCTCACAGATATGTAATTGAAAAAGGGATGACTATCACATGAGACTTTCATACAATTATGGGCCCATTTGCTATCCTATACCCCAAAAGTCTACAAGTGGTAGTTTCTTAAAGATTAGTTGCAGTGTGGAATTAGAATCAATGAACTTTTCACCCTCAGCTATGGTAAAATCCATGGTCCCCTTTGCAATTTGAATGGACCATTTAGTCAGGCATGACTTTTACATCATTCATTAATCACTTGGAAAATATTGACTCCCTGAGTTATGTAGATCAGCTAAGGTGTGAGATATTCACATTTGTTAATATCTCTACTACCCTTATGGAAAAAGTACATAAGTTTTGGGCAGCTGTCACACACACAGGTTTCCCCCATTCTAATTTTTTCTTAAAAATTCAAAATTTATAATTGAAATAAGCATTATTGTTTCCCTCAAAGTGACAGACTCACTTTATTCATTTACAAGACAATGTCTGCCAAATACTCATGTCTATGTATACTTCTCATTTTGTTATAATGTTAAAAACTCAGTGGGTGAAATTTAATAAAAGTAATACATATTAGTGGTTTATTCTCTTTTTTTTGAGACAGAGTTTCACTATGTAGTTCAGGCTGACCTTGAGCTCATTTTGTAGCCCAGACCATTCTCAAACTTGCAACGATTATTCTGCTTCAGCCTCCCAAGTGCTTGTCATATATGTATGTCATATGATTGTGTCATATACTTAAACTGTTCATACACTTAAACTCACACTTGGCAAGTTTATTGATTCTAATTCCACATTGCAACTAATCTTTGAGAAACTACCTCTTGTAGACTTTTGGGGTACAGGATAATGAATGGGGCCACAATTGTATTAAAGTCTCATATGATGGTCATCCCTTTCCAATTACATATCTGTGAGACATGAGATTTTCTTCATACACTTAACCTCACACTCAGCAAGGTCATTCTTAAGGGTATTTATTTTAGTTACCATTTTTTCCTTGCTGAGACAAAATACCAACTCCCACAAGTTAAAGGAGGAAAGGTTTATTTTGGCTTTGTAGAGGTTTGTAAAGGTTTCAGTACATAGTCAGATGGCTCCAGGGCAGGGTGGCATGGCAGAGGGGCATTGCAGAGGAGAAACAATTTATGGCATGGTGGGCAGCAAGCAGCAGCAGCAACAGCCTGTCTTCCCTGTCTTCCTTTATATTTCATTCAAGCTACAAACCTACTGATTGGTGCCACCCACACCCAGCATGGAGCTCCCATTGTCCAAACCCAGAACTATACTAAAACCATTTAGTTATTACACACACTTAATCCCAGTATCACAACCCTAGACCTAGCCACCTCCAAAAATCTTCACCTACAGCACATGAGGTTTGGGAGGACATCTAGATACAAGCCATAAAAATATCTTTTCTACAAGTGCAAAGAATATAATGATTAGTAGTTTGGTGCTTGTGCTTTGATTTGTACTAAGGACCGAGTAGTTTAACCCACTATTTCTTTTGCATCATCAGAAAAAATGTCAAACAGCAAATAAAAGTATGTTTGTATTAGTCAATTTTCTCTTATAATGAAATGCCTGAGGCAGGCTAATTTTATAAAGACGTTTGTTTAGCTCCATTTCTGGCCTAGTTCCAAGCCCAGCGGAGTGTGAACACTGCTACTGAAAGGCTGCTCTTCCTCTGCTCTGTATCCTCTGCACAGTGAATGGGTGGGTAGGAGTGATGTTGCTGGTTTTGAGGTGGCCCTTGATGGAGAGATGCACTTCCAGAGGCATCCCCCATCCATCCCACACCTCTTACGCTTCTCTCTCTGACTCGGGTATTCAAATGCTACTGTCTTCAACTCTGCAATTATGATGACCACTCAGATATTACTGATCATTATTCTACCTAAAACAGTGCTCAGTTTGGGATTAGAAGTGCTGAACGGGGTGGGAGCATGAAGGCAGTGGTATGAACTAAAGACTCATGGAAGCCATGGGAAAGCCGATAACTGGAATGAATCTACATGGAAGCCATGGGAAAGCCGATAACTGGAATGAATCTACAAAGCAGTCCTGTATTGTAGTTGAAAAATAAAGATAATATAACAAGCACTTGTGTGCCCACCAACCAGAATTGACAAATGTTAACGTTTTGCCATATTTGTTGTAGATCTATTTAAATAAAAGAAATAAAACACTACAAGTGTGATTTAAATCCCCTCAGCCTATATTCTTTAAATATTCATTCCACACTTATTTTGAAGGACGGGGGAGAACTAAGTGAGGAGAGGCAGAGGAGGGTAACCCCTCTTTCTCCAGCAACTCCACTTCCCTTACACTTGCTTGCCCTCTCAGTAAACAGAAGCAATGCAATTAATGGACAGCCTATTCCGCTTGCCTCTCAGAAGGCAGTGCTGGTAACCAGCCCTCTCCCACCCCTGGTCCCCCTCCAATCCACCTATCTCTTACAGGAGGAGTTGAAGAAATCATGATTTTTCAGGATCTAGTTACATTTCATGGGGTTGCATACTCCTTTTAAATTGGTTTTCTGTGCACTGCCCAGGCCTGTTCATCCCTCTTTGTCTGGCTGCAGCTATGTGAGCCTTACAGTTCTCGCATGGATGATTTGGTCCAATGAATGACAATTGTCTGTGTCCATAGCATCAGGAAGAAAAGCAAACACAGCCAATCTAGTTTTGTTTCCCTACCCCCATCACTACAGCATAGTAAATCAGACCTACTGACATTGTTTTTTAAAGCTGAATCTGAATCTCATGCCCTCAGCCTAGAAATTTCTGTCCTGTCACTCAGTGAGTGGCAGGAGCAGTGGGCTTCCCTGATTGGTGAAGCTGAAGAGCAGAAATGAATCATAGCACCTTTGTATTCTGGAACGTGTGTCTGAGATGAGTGGATGAGGGAGGTGGGCCAAAACACAGCCCTGGTGACTCAATTCTTAAATGATTTACAATGAACATAAGTTCAGAGACTTATTCTGAATAAACATCTCTATTTATTAAGCATTAAAGGGAGGTGAGGAGGAAGGACTAAGAGAGGAATTGGAAGCCACCTGCTTCCAGACTGACAGTCACTCGGTCTCAGCTTTCCCCTCCGCAAGAGGACTCTTGTGAGCAGAATGTCTTAGAAGAGACTAGAAGTGGCTTGGAAAATACCTTATCAAACCCAATTTCACAGGGAAAGAGTTGGACTTTACACCACAGAAGGAGAAAATAACAAACAGTCTGCTAGATCAGTTAAGCATCCAGCCAGAGAAACAGGCATTATTCTCGCTTTTTTCAGAAAACTGAACTGAATCTAGGGACTCTTCCAAGCCAAGTAGGGTGACCGCTGGAGTGCTAAACATTCTATCATTTGAGACAGCCAGGTAAAGCAGGATTGGATCATCAGAACACCTACAGAGTGGAAGAAAGGGCCTGGCAAGAATTTGCACAAGGTCACTATATTAGTTTGCAGAGAAACAGAACCAGTAGACTATGGATACATATATATCCCTGACAAAGGCCCTGCCTTTTAAACTCTAAAGTTCTCACTCACCATTTTGCTTCCTTTCTACTCAAGTGTTTTATGCCTGGTCTTTGTGTTTGTAATAAACAGAGAACCAAACATTCTGGAGACAGTGATTGAGGATGATATTACATAGCTGCTTATAGATACATATAAACTTATTATGGAAATTGGCTCAAGTGACCATGGGAGCTGAGAAACCCAAAGCTGAAGGCCTGAAAGTGGGGTGTGACTTGAAGTGTCAGGTATGTGGCCAGTGCCCCCTGTGTGAGAACCGGGAGCTCTGAAGTTCTCAGGTGGGAGGAAGTGGCTGCTCCAGCTTAGAAGAGACACGGTTTGCCTTTTTTCCATCACTGTGGTGTATTTGAGCACCAAAGGGAGTGAATGATGCCAGCCTTTGTCGGCTATGGTGACTTTGGACTCAGTGTACTGATTCATTATCTGTTCCAGAGACACCCTCACAGCCACAGCCACAAATAGTATTTCACCAGCTAGATGGTCATTCCTCAGCCCAGTCACGATGACCCTACTGCCATACTGATCAACTGATAGGTTTGGGAGGAAACTTAGAAGCTGCCTGCTCCAACTCCCAATCCAGATTCCTCCCTTTCCTCTCATCCCATCAGTTGGTTATCTACCCTTGGCTTGAAAATTTCCAGTGACAGGGAACTACTACCTCTTCAGGTAGCCCATCTCAGTTTTAAGCATCTTGCATCGTAAGTTGCTTACTGAGCCTCTCCCTGTAAGCACTGTTGATTCCAGTCCTTTGCCTCCTAGTCCTTTCTTTCTGGCCTGAGTCTCTGACAAGGTGCACCACTCAGAGCTGTGCCCATGTGCCAGAAGAGGCCTGGCCATCTGTGTGAGCGCGGGGCTGCTTATCATGAGACTCTGCGCCTCCTTTGAGCTCCTCCTGTACCTCCACCCACATGCTGTGCTGGTGGGGAAGGGGTGATGGAGAGGGGGGCAGAGGCAGGACTGTGGAGTTGAGGGTGCTTTGGTGGAAGAGACAGGGATCCTGTCTTTCAAACCCTGAAGCTCCCACTCACCACTTCACTTCCTTTCTACTCAGGTGTCTTATGTCCGGTTTTTGTGTTTGTAACAAACCCAGAATCAAACATTCTGGAGACAGTGACTGCAGATTATACTGTACAACTGAAATACTTTGGGTAAAACCTGATGAAATCCATGGAGGATAGAAGGTATGTGTTGGCCCAACACTATGGAGTCTCTATGGCACAGCAGTTTGCAAAAGATGGTCCTTGGATGAGCAGTATTAGCACCAGGTAGGAACTTATTAGAAGTGCAAATTATAAGACACTTCCAACACTTCCAAACACTTCCAAATTATAAGACCCTCCCCATCCCAAGCCCATTGTATCAGAGACTATTGCCTTCTGTGTTTTAACAACAGTTCCAGGTAGTTGTGATTTGAGAGCCTCGGGTGGAGTGGATGTTGCTGTTGTCTTACCTACATGCACCCATGAAACCTTTGAACTTCTTCCTAGCTACTACAGATACTAGCTGCTGATGATGTATGGTGGTGTCTTTCCTGGGAGAATCTCCTTGGCTGGACAGAGAGACCCTTGCCAGGAGAGGTAATGCTGTGCAGTGCTCTTCTACCTTTCATGCCAATGTAGAGCCCAGTGACTGACGTGGAGTTGTGAACCAAAGTTCTCTAAGAAGCTGCAGCTACATTAAAGATCCTGCTGAGTGTTTGACCTTGACTAACTAGAACATCTTAATTATAGAGACGTGGAGTGTTGTAAGTTGAAAACCAAAATCATCTTGGACTACCTTAGTCTCTTTAATGGCCACTTACTTTCAACCTCTGTATCTGACCAAATATCCTCATGATGGTTAGGTAAACCTCTTGGAAGTTATTCCAAAAATGAACTGACCTGTAGCTTCCATCAGTCTCAGTACAGGGGAAAGAAACTCCAAGCCTGAGATGTCTGGTATGAGTTCATGGTCTGTAAAATCAAAGAATGAATTTTAGGAACAACAGAGGTTAAGAGCAGAATATATTTATTGAGGGGAAAGAAAGCTTCTGTCTGAGAGAGAGACAGAAGGGGACCGAGTGGGTTGCTAAGGACCCTGTGTTTTCTAGGGAATTTTATAGAGCAAATCAATGAGGTGAGGCAGCTCCAAGGTGGGGAACAAGGGAAATCACAAGATAGACATGAAGTGGGACAAAACTATGGTCAACCAATAAGATTATGAGTATAATTGCTCAGGTAAAATTGATTAAATCAGGATCAAATGGGTAAGTGAGTCATGTAGCAACTGGACATAAATACAGAGCAGGGGCTTTTCCTGTAGGAGCTGAGTTAGTGACTCCTCTTGACTTTTTCAAGGTGATTGCTACCTATTTAGAATATCAATCCCTAATGTCCATCTTGAGGGAGGTATGTGGGTACGTTTGTTTCCTCTTTTGACTTGAGGTCTGGCCCACAGGGGAAATGCCTTTCTGTCCCACAGTTGCATGGTATCTTGTCTTCCATACTGGCTCCTTAGAATGCCTGACCCTATCTGACTCTATTTCTATCTAATTCAGCTGCCTCCAACAGTCTTAAGTCTAGCAATGGTATAAGAGAACATCTGAAATTTATAGAAAAGACTTCCCCACTCTGCTGCAGTCTGCCTACCAAAGTCTCCCAGCAATTTTTTTTTTTTTTCTGTCTTTTTGAGACAGAGTTTCACTATGCAGTTCAGGCTAGCCTTGAACTCACTTTGTTGCCCAGGCTGGCCTTGAACACACAGCGATTCTCTTCTCTCAGTCTCCCAAATGTGACTCCTGGGATTATAAGCACTTGCCACCATGCCTGGTCCCCCGCAGTATACTTATTGAATGTATTGATTTAGGCATTAATTTATTCTGTGGCTATCAAGCACATTTAACCTCCTCCACTGCAGAATATCTCATTCAGGGTAATTTGAATCCATATTCTTGGGGTCTGGGTCTCTTATATTTAGCTAAATTAAACAATTTTTCTTATTTTCTTTAGATTAGTTATTTTATTTTGATAGAGTACAAAAATCTAGTCCTTTGCCTCAAGAGAGGACCAATTTGAGCTCCAGAGATGCAAATGGACACCTGTCTGAAAATAAGGCTACAATCTATGGAACTTTCTTCCTTTGTCCTATGCTGCTTGTTTCCTTTTCACAAAAATCTTCAACTCAGATTGTGTTTCTCAAGAACTGAAGACCATCAGCCAAAGTTAAGAGACTGAAGTGTTCATAAAAGTACTTAATAGTCTCATACATGTGCCTGGAAATATCTAGATATTTATGTAGAAAGTGAGCTTTTTTCCTTTTTTTCCTAGCTTTTGTATGGAACATGGTTTAGGAGATGTGCCACCACTTGCACCAGTAGGACTATCAGGGACAGTGGTGACATTGAATTTCTTTAGCGTGGGAGATGGCTGGCTGAGTCCTTAGCATTCCTGGAGGCACTTAAGCATCTTCATGATTTTGTTCTTGGCCCTCTAGTGAGTTTGTGATGAAGGGCTCTTGGCTGATAAGCAGAATGAATCACAATGAGGTTAAGTGATGGCTGATAGCCAGTTACTGAATGAAAATGAGATTCTCCTCCCCTCCTTCCTCCCAGGAACAGGGCCATCTGCCCATCCAGTGATACTCACTAGAAGCAAGTCCTCACCCTTCTTCAGCTACTTTCTTAAAATTTGTTGGTAGAAAATTTGTCTAAACAAGGTTTCATTCAAATAAGAGGTGAGTATGCAAACTTAGCACAGAAAACAATTTGATTTTTTCATCAGCTTTAGTGTTTGCTGTGTCTGCAGAGAACAAAGGGAAGACCTGACATTTATCTAGGTTATTTAGACTGTGTGGATTCAGGTACCCAAAAGAACAAGGCTATATTCAGTCTGTGGGTACAGCGCCCATAAGCTTCCGGGACTGTCTTGATTAGGGTCTAAAGACCCTATATTGCTGCCTTAAGAATGATACATGGGGAGGACCTGACCTTAAGCAGATGATTACACCTGGCCGGGCTGGTGATGTTTCTGCATCCTCTACATACTCCAGAGTCATTAGAGTAGCTGAGGTGGATGAAATGCTGAATCTGTTGGCCATGTCTGATTCAGAGGCATAATTAGCACAGACCTCCTGCAAGGAGATATGGTGAATTGTAGTACAGAGTCTCTTGGCTATGATGTGTAACCATGACCTTTTGTGCCTGGCTCTGTGAATCAGGCACTTTTTATTGAATCCTTATTGTATATCTGCCAATTTACCTGATGCTGTGGGTACAGAAAAGAGAGAACCAGACAGTCCTTGACTTTATGGACTGATGAGGGAGGGTAAGTGCAGCATAGTTGCTTTCAGTTTGGTCAGCGCTGAGGGGGCGCACAGGAGGGACACCTTGACCTGCCTCGTCAGTGCCTGGGAGAGGGGCTGGGGGAGGGCATGCACAAACGTCTTCTCTAGGAAGTGATGTTTGACTAATCTTAAAGAGTGGGTTGGAGAAGAGAAAGAAGGTGTAGATAAAGGAGGGAAAATAGAGTTCATTGCATGTGGAAAGACCAGGATGGAGAGGTAAGACACAAGTATGTCTTCTGGCTGCAGAGACGTGTATGGGAGAGAGGGCCAGGAGAGGAAGCATCAGCTGGGCCAAGGCTGGGGAAGAAGGTGGCAGTTCAGTGCATGAAGGGTCTGAGATGCCATAGACGGCACTTTGAACTTTATCCTAAAGGTGATATGGAGTCGTGAGGGCAAGAAGACTGGCATTTAGTAAAAGATGTTTATGGTAGCAGTGTGGAAGGTGCAGTAGAGGGAGGATAGTTGTGAATGTAGAGAAAATAGGTAGGAGATTTGTACTGGAACCCAAGGAAGAAGCAATGAGGGCTTTGATAAGGAGGTATATCTCATTCTTTATCAAATAGATGTTAGTTTTAGTCTCAGCTCCTCTAATGTTAGCTGTATGACCTGTGGCAAATTACCTTACCTGCCTAAGCCACACTGTCCTATATACAGTGGTTTAATGTGAGGATGTGAAGATTACATGAGATGGTATCCATACAGTGCTTGGTACAGTGACCAGATCTCATTATACACTAAAAACAAATAAATATTCTTATTCTTATGCAGCTTACCTTAGTTCACCTCCCACTGCTATATCAAAATACCTGTGGCTCATAAAGAAAAGATGTTTATTTGGTTCACAGTTTTGGAGGCTGAAAGTCTAAGCTTGAGTGGTTCATTTGATCTGCACTTAGGTGAGGGTCCCCTTGGCCACATCACATCATGATGGATGACATCACGTGAGAGGAAGAGTTCACATGCAAGACAGAAAGCATAGAGCAAAGGGTGGGGGACAAGAGAGGGGTTTTTTATAACAACTAACTGAGGTTCCTTTTGGAAGCTAACTGGAGTCTCCCAAAGGCAGCAGGTCCAATTACCAGTTACCTTGTACCAGGTCCCATCTCTTAAAGGTTCTACCACCTCCCAGCATTGCCGTATTGGAGACCAGGCTTCCCATATGTGAACTCTTGCTCAGTTTGTACAGTCTGCCTAAAAGCAGACATAGAAACAAGGATTTGGGCACTAGGGATATAGAAATGAAAGATATAGTTCATGGTGTCATGGGCCAGTAAGGAAGAAAGACAGCTGGAGCAACAGTTGTCTTCAGTGTGGTCAATACTGAAGTATTTAGTCACCTTGGAGGTGATCCTGGGAAGCACAAGTGAGGGAATGTGCAAAGTGAGACAAGTGAAGGTTTTAAAGCCAATAAAGGTGGGGTGCTGGGTGGGCTGGGGCTGTGGATTACTGGGGCTCAAGTTCACTGGGGATCTTGAAGGGAAGGGAGGCGCATCTATCTGACAACTTTTATACCTTAGTGGTTGAAAGATGACCCTGAAGTTCTTAATCCCCAGCACTTCCATGGTGCCCTGTGCGTAGGCCGAAGAAGTTTCAGGTGGGGCCCGAGGACCTCAGTAAGTCTCAAGAAGCAAAGATGGGTGCTCCAAATGGATACTGTCATAGCACAGGCAGACATATCTACTGCACATAGGTGGTCTCAGAGGTCTGCAGAGGGAATGTACTTGCTACATTGAGGGACAATTAAACAATATTTAGAAGGAAAATGTATGGGTCTTGATGAGTGCCTAAATATTAGGAGTAAGAAATCAGGTGGACTCTTAAAAGGACTTTTGTATTCAATTTGTACTTCCATTTATTGAGTTTAAAACAATTGCTAGAGGGAAAATTTTGGGGTTGATGGTAACAGGGAAGAAATGATTTTCCCTTGGGCATTTTGTGCCAGAGTGTCTGTGATACAGCCAAGAATCATGCTGGGCTGGCAAATGAAATTTTCCTAATCCTGTGCTAAACTATGCAGGCTTCAATTTGACATGTTGAAATGTCTCAAACAGGTTTTGTGGGAGCAAGTCCTAACTCTGATAATGAATGAATATTTTGCTCCTTGCTAGAAGAGCGCACTTAATCTGGTGGCTTAAGTGATAGCTTTTAAAGTAGCCTGGTGTCTCTTTCTACCTGCTGTTCACTTATTAGTTGATTTTAAATCACTTATTAGTTGATTTTAAACCTGTTGGTGAATTCTATTGCAGATTGTCTCCTCTGAAGAAAGGGAATAATAAATAATCTTTTGAGATATTACCTAGCTACTGAAAACCAAGATAGCATTTTAAAAATCTTTGCTGAGTTGTTGCATATCCCAGTGGCCCTTTGAGTATTGTATTACTTTGCTTCAGCTTGCTTTTAAAATATACAGCATTCCAATTATACTGTTGTTATTGAATTCAGTAGTAAAGTGAATATGTTTATTTTTTAAAATGGAAGTTTTAGGTGGTATAAGCTTATATTTGCCAAATGAAATAAGCCAGATATTAGCTAATTATGGCATGCAACCCATCCTGATTATATATATTTTTATCTCCATAGGCATATATACTTGCATTTGGAGGCATGCATCCTGTTTTTGCTCTATTTCAGAATGCACTTTTCAATAGATGTTGAAACCACTTACATTTTAATTTTCTGAAGTGGTTTTTTTGATGGATATTTTATTATAGGAAGAAGTGGAGGACATTCAAGTCAATGGGGCCAGAGACAAAGCTATGAAACAGGTAAGGTCTGGCTTCAGCTTTCTCTTTCAAAGTGACCTTCCTCCTCCCTGTAGACCTTTCCATATCCCTGTGCTTACTACCAAGAAGCCCAAAGATTGTTTGTCAGCTTTCATTTCCAGAGAGGTATTTGTGTTGCCATCACAAACCTGTAAGTCTTGTGAGTGGTTTGCTTCAGCCTACTTGTTTATATAGTGTTGATGACACATGAGGCTCTGATATACTTGGTGGAAGTGGGAGAAATAGCAGAACATTGTCAGAATGAGGCCAGGTGTTGTGGGTCTACTTCCTCTTCCCTAGTGAGTGAGGCCGTGATGAGCATTGTCACAGAGACTGCTCCAAAGGAAGACAAGGAAAGAGGAAGTAGCACAAGATGTAGCGGGGACTTCCCAGAGGCCAGACCTCATGCTGGGAAGTCTACATAGTTGTACATGCTGTCTCATGTAATGCAATAAAAGTGTATTCTCTTAAAAATGTACTCAAAAGTAGCATTTCTAGAGAAAAGCAGAAATTTTCCTCCATGCAGTTCAAGTTTCTCTGGGGTTCTCTGCTGGCCCTTGGAAGAGTTTCCCTCTCCTCTTTCATTTTCAGGTTTAAGGACTTAATAGTATGTTTGACTTTGTAGAAGTTCCAAGCAAAAACAAGATCTTCTAGTGGTCATTTCACTAAGAAAAGAAAAAATAAAGAAAGAAACAAGAAGACAATGAAGCCATAGATTTTGAAACCTGAAGTTGGGGAGAAATAAAGCAGTGTGCACAGTCCAAATTACAGTAATGAGTACAGCATTATTTTAGTTTTGAGGGTCCAAAGCAGCAGCAAACACACTCCGGGACTGGATGCTTTTAAATGGGAGGTGGGATTCACTCTTCATTCATCCCTCTGTTCTGCATTTGTTGGGATTGACTCAAGAGTGAGCTACAGTAAATGCTATAATGGGAGGTTTACTTGGGGATGCCTCCCCGGGGCCTGGTTATCCTGGCTCTGGAGCTGTCTGGTAAGCTGCCAACAGTCTACATTTTCTTCCAAAACCTGAGCTCTAGACAGTGTGAGCTTGTCAGGCGCATGCACAGTTCAGTTGCCTTCAGAAACCACTGCACTTTGTACCAGCTGTGGGTGGTGAAGCACTTGTGTGTGCCCAACCTGCTGTTCAGCTTGGAGCCACCACTGGTTTCAGTAATGACTTCAACAGGCAGCTTTGAGGGCTCCTCTACTCATTACAGCGCCTCGCACTATAATTAGTAATAAAGGAGCACAGGACTTCATAAATACAAAGGGCTAAACAACAGTTAGGCGGTAAAGGTGAGGCTTTCCCACCTCTTTGTTTCGTTTAAGTAAAAAAGAATAAACCTACAACCTCTTTCATTGTTTCATTTTATCTTTTTGGGCTGAAAAACATCTAGGTTTGAATTTCACCCTGGCCATTTATAAGTTGTGTGATTCTCAGCATTTCATTTGATTTCCTTGTGCCTCCTTTCTCCATCTGCAAAATGGAGGTAGTGAGAGTTCCCATCATGTGGAAATAATCTCAAAATTAAAGGAGATAATTCATGTAGAGCGCTTTGCAGAGTCCTGCTCAAATAAAAGCTTGCTCAGTACATGTTAGCTCTCATTATTAACATTAATTTCAAAAGAAGCGCACGGAAGTCTTAGGCACAGGCCTCTTGGATGCGTTTTTCAAAGCTTCTGTTATATGTATTTTTAAACACAAATGAAGAGACTGGTGTAGTTTCCATATCCCCACATGTACCCATGCTACTTATAATTATCAATAGTTGGTCAAGTCTTATTTCATGTAGTCTCTCTCTCCTCGGTGTTTTGAGACGGTCCTACTATGCAGTTCAGGCTGGCCTTGAACTCACTTTGTAGCTCAGGCTGGCCTCATACTTGCATCAATCCTCCTGCCTCAGCCTCCCAGGGCTGGGATTACAGGCATGTGCCACCACAATGGGCTGGTACTGGGGTTTCAACCCAGGGCTTCATGAATGTTAGGAAAGGGCTGTACTACTAAGCAACAACCCCAAACCCTTCTTTTATTTTACTTTGAGATAGGGTCTCACTAAATTGTGCAATCTTCCTGCCTCAGCCTCCAGGGCAGCTGGGATTGCAGGTGTTTGATATTGTACCTGATTTTTTCTTATTGTACCTGATTTAGCTGAATTTTTTTCTGTAATATTTTAAAGTAAATCTCAAACATCATGTCATTTCACCCATACATTCATCTTCATCGGTAGTGCTGGGGATTCATCTCAGGTCCTTGCATACCCTGACAAACTGCTTGAAAGTCTTCTTCACCTCAGATCCCATCGATACAAGTTCCTGGTCACCAGCAAAGTTTAGTCAGATGTTTAGTCAGTGAGTCCAAATTTATAGCTTTTTTCCAATTTTTGGTAGATGCTTGGTAAGTATCTGTTGAGTGAATAAATGAGGGCAGGGATTTTTTACAGAAATCTACATATTTCATGAAAGTTGAGTGTGTGTATTTTGTGTGCAGTTACTGGGGGTTGAACCCAGGAATCAATGCTTTGGTTAGAGCATGCTAGACAAGCAATCTACACTGAGCTATATCTCCAGCCCAACCAATACTTTTAATACTTAGGTGAAATTTTGCAATACTTGAAATTCCACAGGTTCAACATTGCCATGAACATTTATAATTCCCAAATAATTAGCACTTGAAAGAAGATTTAATTCTGGAACTGAAATTATTTGTGAATGTCTGACTATAGGCAACTTCATGAAAAGCAATTAGCTGATTTTTCAAACACATGACAAATCCTTTATTACTGTGCTTATAAGTGACATGGTTTACAGAAAACCAAATGTAATTAAATAACATTGAACTTGAAACCTACCACAGACTCAAAGTATACAAGTTATAGTTGGCAAGGCAAAATTTCTCAAACACTAGGCTGTTTCTGGTGAAAGATAAATTTCCACTAAGTAATTCCAATGTGTTTTGTTTTTTGTCCTACAGACAGTTCCTTTGGCAATAACTTCCACTTTAGCTTTTATTATATAAAAATATAACAAAATTTCATTATATACAAACATTACATTACACAATGTACAGGTTAAAAACACTAAGAAAATGGCAAGCTACAATTGAAATTAAAGTCAATAGCATGATAAGAAAAATTAAATACTGCCCACATTTCATAAAAATTACATAACTACATTTTTTGTTTGCAAATACCAAACAGTACCAATGTGATTGGAAATAGCTTCCAACAACTTCATTTTAAGGCACATCTTGCATATTTATATATACAACACTGAAACCGGTCAATAACTTAGGGGCTTCTCAGAGTGACCTGTATATGTGTGTGAAGACATGCAGCACAGGGTTACACATTTTCATTGGCTCCCTTCTTTGGGGACACGTATCTGCCAGGGGGTGACTGGTAGAGAGGCACCCCGATCTCCTGCAGGTCTGGGAGCCTCCCTGGACGGGGCGGGGGGAGCAGAGTGACGGTCCTGTCATAGTCTCTGTACAGCACTTTCTCATAGACGCTCTGCAGCCCCCCTGTCTTGGGAAGCTGGGCCTGGTAGTAACTGTCCCTACGCAGAGGATCCCGAGGCAGGGACGTGCTCTTACAGAAGGTCGACATCTGGGCTGGTGGGTGAGGTGGTGGATGAGCACTGGCTCCCCCACAGGATGGGCTCCAGCAGCGGTCAGAGTGACCCAGGATCTTACACTCCGCAGTGCACGCCCACAGTCCTAGCACAGAAGGGGAAAGAGCATGGTGATTATCCCTGCATTACACACAGCCACGCTTCGGTCTTCAGAACATCAGCCAGGGGCAGGGCTGCTGAAAAGGAAAGAGTGTGTGAAGACAAACGGCGTGATTTGGGAATTCAGACACCTTTGTACAAAAGCTGGCCCAGTTCTTTTGCTGGGGGGAGAAATGGACAAGCAGCATCCCCCGCCCAGATGATATCCAGGCTTCTGCCCAGAGGTGGGGTGGGGGTGGGTGTGCTTTACTCAAGTGGTGGAGCTGCCTCCTCTTGGCACTTTGATTTTTAGTTTTTTTTTTTTTTTTTTTTTTTCCGGTACCGGGGATCGAACTCAGGACCTTGCACTTGCCAGGCAAGCACTTATGCCACTGAGCTATACCCCCAGCCCCTCCTCTTGGCACTTTGAAAGGCAGGGGAGAGGCCAGCCGGGATCTGGAAACTGAGGGGTGAAAAGAGGAAAGGAGGGGGCGGGAACGAGTCCTCACCACTTTGCATGTGGTTGATGAGATCCCTTTTCAGAGCGTCGCCGCTGATGTCGGAATCGCTGTCGTTGAAATCGCTGTCCCCTTTGCCGCTGTCTTTGCCGCTGAACTTCTCCGCTTCCCGGCCAGAGATAGTGTTGAATGAATGTCCCTTCCAGACGGCCACAGGGGGCGCGGGCTCCTTTCCGAAGCCCGGGGAGGCGCCGTAGGGCTGCAGCGGGGGGCGGGAAGGGGCGGGAAGGTGGGACAAGAAACAAGAGCAAGCAGGACAGGTTAGGCGCCCCCGGGAGAGCCCGCCCCAGACACCTCCGTTCTCCTTCCCCCAGCCCGTCCGCGGAGGGCGGAGCGGGGCGCCCAGCGGAAGGAAGGCCTCACCTCGGCATGCGCGCCGCGGAGCCGCTGCTGCCCCTCGAAGTGACAGGCGCTTTCCCCAGTGGCGCTGCCGCCCTCCGAGCCCGGCATTTCAGCCGCAGCGACCGCGGGCGGGGGCGCGTCGGCGGCGGGGCTGCCAAAGGGCACTTTGCCGCTGCCAGGGAAGGTGAGCACGTCGAACATGTTGGGCCTCGGCCCAGCTCCCCGGGCGGCCTCCTCCGGGGAGCCGGGAGCCGAGGCTCCGCCGCCCGCCGCCCCGGGCCGCTCTTCCCGGAGGGCCCCCCCTTTGCGCACCTCCTTCTTGCGGCGGTTGCAGGTGGTGGCGATGGCGATGATGGCGGCCAGCAGCAGCGTGCAGCTCCCAGCCAACACGATGATGACGATCAGCGGCGTGTCCCACTGCAGCGCGGGTCCCGAAACCCCGAGCCGAGAGCCGGAAGGGTGCGAGTGCTCAGGGGTTCCGGCACTGGCAGGCGCGGCCGACCCGCGCCCGCCGCCTGCGGTCACCAGGAAGCTGACAGTGGCAGTGGTGGTGAGAGGCGGGCGGCCGCCGTCGGATATGACCAGCAGAGCCCTGAACACGCGGCCAGGAGGCTCCCGCGAGAGGTCTCCAGTGAGCACGATCTCCCCCGTGCGGCGGCCGATGGAGAAGACCTCGCGTGGCTCCTGTTGTTGCAGGTCAAACGCCAGTTCCCCGTTGGCGCCCTCGTCTTCATCCCGGGCCTGCACGCGCGCCACAGCCGTCTCTTTCACAGTGCGCCCGGGGACCGCTACTTCTAGCGAGCCATTGGCTGGCGCGGGGTGCACCAGGACTGGCGCGTGGTCGTTCTGGTCTAGCACTCGCACTTGTACCAACGCACTGCTGGAAAGCTGAGGGGAGCCGCTGTCACTGGCCTGGATGCGCACGTCAAGCTGGCGCAGCATCTCGTAGTCGAAGCTGCGCAGCGCGTAAATAGCCCCCGTAGCCGGATCCACGGAGACATAAGTGGACACGGCGTCCCCGGAGCGGCCCACCTCGGCCTCTAGCAGCCGGTAGGTGACCTGGCCGTTGCGGCCGAGGTCCGGGTCCCGGGCAGCCACCGTGGCCAGGTAGGCCCCGGGCGGGTTGTTCTCGCGCACCGACACGTCGTAGACCGGCCTTGTGAAGAGCGGCGCGTTGTCGTTCTCGTCGCCCACTCGCACTGTGTAGGGCCTCACGGTGCGCAGCGGGGGCGCGCCGCGGTCCTCCGCCACCAGCGTCAGGTTGTACTCGGCGATGCGCTCGCGATCAAGCGACGCCGCGGTCACCACCAGGTAGCTGCCCGCATAGGCCGGCTGCAGCCGGAAGTGCTCGTGCCCGTAGAGGGCGCAGCGCACCTGCCCGTTGGCGCCCGAGTCCCTGTCCGAGGTGCTGACCAGCGCCACCAGGCTCTCGCGCGCCGCCCCCTCCGGCACCAGCGAGGTGGCACCGGCCTCGGGCGTCCCGGGGCCCGCCGACGAGGCGGCGTCCGCACCCCCGAGGGCAGCGGCGGCCGCCGCAAAGGGCGAGGCGGCTGGAGCGCCCGGGGCGGCCAGAGGCGTGATGGAGATGTCCGGAGCGTTGTCGTTGACGTCGCGGATGCGCACTATAACCTTGCAGGTGGCGGCGCGCGGCCCAGCACCGCGGTCCTGCGCCCGCACGTCCAGCTCGTAGGTGTCCTGGCGCTCGTAGTCCACCGGGCCGGCCAGAGTGAGGCGGCCCGAGCGCGGGTCGAGCCGGAAGAGGCGGCGCGCCTCGGGCGGGGTGCGCGCGCCGAAGGCGAACATCACGTCGCCGTTGGGGCCCTCGTCCGGGTCGGCCGCGTCCAGGTCCAGGAGCAGCGAGCCCAGCGGCGCGTCCTCCGCCAGCTCCACCTCGGCCACAGCGCCCTGGGGGAAGGCTGGGCTGTGATCGTTGGCGTCCAGCACGCGCACGCTGAGGGCCGCGGTGGCAGAGCGCGGGGGGCGGCCGCCGTCCTGGGCCACCAGCTCCAGGCTGTAGGCGGCCTGGCTCTCGCGGTCCAGCTCCCGCAGCAGCACCAGATCGGCACACTGCGCGCCGTCCGCGCGCGTCTGCAGCTCCACGCGGAAGGGGCTGTTCGGCTCGGTCAGGCGCAGGCTCTGCAGACCGTTAGCCCCCACGTCTTCGTCCACCGGCACCTCCAGGGGGACGCGCGTGCCCACCGCCGCGCCCTCGGACACCTCCACGGGGATCTGGGCCCGGGGGAAGCGCGGCGCGTGGTCGTTGACGTCCCTCACCTCCACCTCCACGTGCACCAGCCGGAACTGCTCCGGGGAGAAGCTGACCACGTCGAAGGCCAGCACGCACTGCGGGGCTTGGCCGCACAGCCGCTCGCGGTCAAGGCCTGCGTCCCCGACGCTCAGCTGCCCGTCGCCCTCGCGCACCCGGAGCAGAGAGCTGTTGAACTGCTTCATGAGGCGGAAGCTTGTGTCCCCCGACACTTTCATGTGCAGGTCCTCAGCCAGGGTCCCGATGACTGTGCCGGGCGCATCCTCCTCAAAGGTGCTGTATCGGACTGTTTTGCTCTGGGCCAATGAGAGCACCCAGCAGAGGCTGAAGAGCTGCAAGGGGAAAAGGCAAGGGCTGCCCCAGAGCCTCGTTGGACTCATACCGCCAGCCCCAAATGTTATTCCCAAAGGCAAAGGAGGACAGCCCTGCCTGGTTTGCAGGTCGGGGCGTGAGTACCAGGTTCCCAGGAGCACGTCCTTTGCAAGCCCTGAGTGAGAGAGAGAAGTCTGCCGGCTTCAGCTCCGGCTCCAGCTGGTTCTGAGGAAGCTTCCGAGGAAGCGTGGACCCGCCCTCACTCTGCTCCTCTCTCCTTTTTCTAAGCAAGAGCGGCGCCGCCGCGCGCCGCCTTTATAGCCGCCTCTATGCAAATCACCCGAGCCAGGCAGCCAATGGTCGCCTTGCTCTGGCGCTGCTCCTCCGCCAGCCTCTGACAATCCTTTTAATGTGGAAAGGCTTAGAGGAGAAAACAAGAAAGGAAAGCGAGGGAATCTTTCGTTTTAAAAACTCCTTCTGTCTTTCCCGTTTACTATTAGCACTCTGCTTGTACAGGCGTTGGCAAAGGTTCCGGGAGTAAAAGGAGGCGATGGTTTTGTTAACTGCACCGTCCATACCCCCACTCCCGTGCCCTCTGCTAAACTAAGTGCAAACCAGCTCCCAGGGGCTCCAGGCCCTCCACCCCGCCGACCACCCCTCCCCTCTTCATTTTGCACCCCTCAGAGCTCCAAACTTGCTCTGTGGATGAAGCTCTGCTCCTTTTTTTCCCAGCTTCCCACGGCGCCAGGAATAGCCTGTCGGTGCAAAAGCCTGAAGGATGAAGGGAAATTGATTTTATTCAGATTTGTGTACGCAATTGTGTTTTGCTCGTGTGAGCCTCAGTAAGCAGGGCTGTCATTTCCCTTTCAGAAAAGAGCCCTATGATACGTTAGTATGCATGTCACTGTCCAAATGGCTTTCTTAAGTCCCGGCGCTAGCTGGCAAGGAAAAAAAAAAAGGTCCAAATAGGATTCAGCATAAGCTTGAGGAGATTTGGAAAGGTTTCAAAGATCAGACTGTATCAAAGGCTTATGAAGCCCTCGTTAGCAGTTGAAATAGAATGGCATGGCGGGCGAGCCCATCGGAGGCCCCAGTGTCTGTATTTTTTTTTTTTTTTTTTTTTACTGTGACAAGCTAAGGGGAGAGAAAGTTGAACAGTTTCCACAACGGAGTTAGGCTAACTTGAATATAATGAGCAAACGCCACATGTATCCATTATGTTTCTCTATTCATCCCTAATCACTGCCATAACTCTCTGGCTAAACGGTGTTGGGCGCTGAATTCTACACAATACCCGGTTGTATTAAAGTGCATTTAGAGAACTTTCCCTCCTGATGCCTTGTTCCGCCTATTTAAAGGATTTTCTTTTTGTTCTAATAAGGCCGCTCTGGGAAGCAAATTCGTACTGTTTCAGAAGAACAAAATCACAGCATGACGTTGAAACCTGGCACGAACCTGGGAGAACTTAACCATCTGCCTACAAAAGCTTGGAGCTTAGGCGTTGCCAAATTCCGCTCCAGTCGCCAGTCGGGTCCTCAGGCTTGCCAGGCACTGAGCCACGCCCACAGGTATCCCTCTCCGTCTGTGAAGGCCAAGGACAGAAGATGTCAACTGGAAGAAGGCAGATTCTTACTGATTCCTACTGAAGGCTTTATTGAGCAGCCCACGTAAATACACTAGAAGGAAGAGATGTAAAAACAAGAGATAATAATAAAAACTCAATGGGTTTACTAAGCAGATTGCATTGAGCCAATATTCTTCTGAATGCTGATTTGGTCCTGGTGTCAAAGTCCTATTCTTGTTTTTCTTATCTTCATATCCAAGGGAATGTGTTTAGGGGTCTTTTCAGAAGAGGAGCAGGGGTAGTGAGGTCACTCAGAAAGCTCGGTGGGCAGTGGGGTGGGGGAGGATGGAGGAGGTGCTCAGAGTTGCCAGACAGCAGAAAATGCAGAACCAGGCCCCGAAGATAACATCTCTTATAATTGGGTTGGGAGGGACAGCGGTAGATTAGGGTTCCCTCAAGTCCTATACAGTCCCTTCAGCATCTACTTCACTGTATAATCCTGGGACTGTTAAAAGCAGCAGGCCGCACGGGGACATGGGAACGCCAACCCCCCCACCAGACCCCAATTCCAGTCTTCTCTTTCCCCTACTCCCAAACACTATTTAATATTTGGCTCTCACGGAGAGACATTCTTAGGGTGGACATAGGTATATTTGGCCAAAAGAAATTTCTGTCTGTTTTCCGAACCTGCAGCACCAGCCCCGGGCTTGGGCCTGCTGTGCACCTTTGGCCCAACTTTCTCCTACGCCCAGCAGGGACCAGATTCAGAACTCGTCCGGTGGACAGCGGCTGCTGCGCTTCCGCTCTCCTGGCGGGAGAAGTCAGGCTCAGCAGGGAGAGGGCGTTGGGCATGTGTGGAGCCCGGCGTTTCCAACAGTGGTCCGGAGCGGACCCTTGCTCCGAGCACGGCTGAGAGTGGCTGGAGAGACGGATCCTGCGCGCCCTGCGCCTCCTGAGCCCCGCGCCTCCAAGTTCTGGAGTGGCCGAGGAGTTCAGTTTAACGACGGTATTTTACCCTCTCTCCCTCCCCTCCCTTCCCGTGTCCTCCCCTGCCCCCTCGCCCCTTCCTATCCCTCCCCTTCGTTCTGAATACAGAAATAGAGTGGAGTGAAGAGAGGGAAGGGTGGGGGAACACGCAAAGGCAGGCGGCAGGAGGAGGACGCGAAGCGCTGGCAGCTGGTTGGAAGCGTTCTCTTCGCTGCCTGGCCTTGGCCACTCCAAAACAGCGAGGACGGCGGCCGGCGAGCCCCAAGAGGTGCGGAGCTCGCGGCAGTGAGGCCCTGGCCCAGCCGCCGCCCGCGTGCGGAAACAGGTTTTAAAGGGCGCATCCCCGCGTGAAGCCCCAGGGGAGACACAGAGTCCGCGGGCGCAGGGCGGAGCGCGGGCGGGGCAGGAGCGGGAGCGGGGGCGGGGGCCGCCTGCGGGCGCTGATCCCCCGACAAAGGCCGCTCGGATCCCCTTGTTATCATACCAAAAGGCCTGGGCTGGCTCAAAGAATCTCTTTCTCTGGGTTTTAGCAACTTCACCAGCAACTGTCTTGCAATCCTGAGAACAAACAGCTCCACAATGGCCGGCGTTTCCCCGGCATGCAAATGTCGCGGCGCCCGCGAGCTGGGCTGCGGTCCCCGAGCCTAATGCGGGCTTTGTGGGACTCGCGTGCAGACACCGAGATAGGCACGGGCGTCACGTGACGGATTAGGGCTCCAGCAAAGTTTTCAAAGCCGCCACAATGGGGGGCTCAGCCTGATCTGCTATCTCCCACAGTTTACGGGGAAGGAAAATCAGGATATATTCTCATATGTAATAGGATTATCGTTTCCATTTCAAGTTCTATACAGCATGTAATTTATTTTTAATTAGGATTATATCTACCAGGAAAAGGAACTAGACTTCGCTGGAAAGTGTAATTCTAAGGATGGATAGAAAGGGGCTATTTTTTAACCTTTTAATAAAAAAAATAAAAAAAGCTCAGGGCCATATTTGCCCCTCACTCTATTGAATAAACCTCTCAAGGAAATGTGCAGCACATGCTTGGCCAAGCAAAGAACGGAGGCAGCTCTTTCTGGACGTTCAATTTGTTCTTACAGAGGATCACATTTTGCAAATATCGCAGACTTCCTAAATCTCCAGATTTTGCTGGGGTTGGGGCTCTATAAATGCAACGAAGTTCTTTTCTACTCTCCAAATGTGTGGTTTAAAAAGAAGTTTTATGTTTGTGTGTGTGTATTCATTGAGCTGTCAATAATGGCATAGAACTTTTTGGAGGTTATACTAGATCATACAACAGCATTCCCCATAGGCCTGGTTCAAACTCAGCAGACAATGAGACAGTTTGGGGGTGAAGGTAACTGCTGTTCAAAATTGATTTTGGATTGATCCTACATGTTAGATGCTCACAAACCCTGGATTTCCCCTCAGGTTTTAGGGAGCAAAGCAATGTTTAATTTTCTTTTCTTTTTTTTTCTTTTTTTTTTTTTTGCCTTTTGAGACAAGGTAATTCAAGTTGACCTTGAACTCACTTTGTGGCCCAAGACGGCCCCTGCCTCAGCCTCCTGAGTGCGGAGATTACAGGCATGTACCACCACTCTCAGCAGTGGGCATGCAGCATTTTATGTGTTCTTCATGCCAGGAGACTCTTGAGGGGGGTGGCTACTTCACCTGATAAGAAGCAGAACAGTGCTATTGACTGCAGGCTTTGGAATCATACTGTTTGAATTCAAATCTTAACATCATTAACCTTGTGTAATTACCCAATCTCTTTGTATACTCCCAAATCTGCAAAGCAGGGGTAATAATAGTACCTGTTAAGGTTGTCTGGAGTACTGTGTAAGGTGATATAGTACCAGATGCTATGGAGTACGTTAGTTATTTCCTTTAAAAGCCCAGGAGGAAACATCAGGGACTATGTAATCTAAACCACATATTATAGATGAGGGATTTGTTCAGGAATTAAAAAAAAAAAAATCTCCCACTTTCTGGTCTGTTTCTTTGCTTCTGATTTTGTTTTCCCATTTTGTGGATACAGTAGACATTGTGGTAGGTATATAGCTCGCAAAAGAAGGAGATGTTCATGTGGGTGTTCAAGCAATTTCAGAATCTTTTTGTGCATTATTCTCTGGCTGTGATCAGAAGTGATGACTAAAAGGAGTTTTTATTAGACTTTTTCCCTACCTGTTTTCACCAAAGCCTGGTATCATGACTAAAAACACCTACAGATATCTGATGGACAGCAACTGATAGTTCTGGAGGCCCAGGAGTGTTCAAAAGGACTTTTCTTCCTAGGATGTTGTATTAGTTAGCTTTCCCTTTGCTGAGACAAAATACCCAACACTCATAACTTAAATGAGGAGAAGTTTAATTTGGCTTTCGGTTTCAAGGGGATTCAGTCCATGGTTGGCTGGCTCCAAGGCAGAAACATCACTCAGGAAAGGCAAAGAACAGCAAAAATTCTTAGTTTATTCCTGTCTGGCAGGGGGAACAGTGCCAGAAAGGAACAGGAAGGACTGCATGTAGTATGCAAGGCCACATCTCCATGAACTATCCACATACACCTCAGAGTGTGTTTTATTAACCTTCTAGGTGTCTCGTAATCCAGTTTAGTTGATGCATCAAGATTAATGGCCACAGATGCCCAGGAGCAGCAGCTGACTTCCAAGAACCTATACTGAACAGTGTGCAACAAATACTGAGCCCTGTGTTTCCACTCTGTATTAGTCCACTAGAACTGCCCCTGAGAGGTTTAAACAGCAGATGTTCTGGAGACAGGAGGTCCAAGGTCAGCATGCCTGAGGCTTCTCCTCTTTACTTAAAGTTTGCTGCCTTCTCTCTGTGACCTCAAATGGCTTTTCTTTGGGTGCATGAATCCCTGGCACCTCTTTATCTTCTCAAAAGGACACCAGTCCTATTGGATTTGAATGCATCCTTCTGACCTGTTTTTTTCTTTTCTTTTACTAGTGCATGTTTACAGTGCATACATTTTACAATCACCTTGGAGAATTGGTACTTATACATAACACAGCTTATTTTTTTATTATGGTATCTTTTAACATTAATTGACCATGTAGAGGTCCTTTTTCCAAACATAGTTAAGTCCTATGACACTAGAAGTTGGGGCTTCAATGTATAAAGGTGACAGGACAAAAATCAGTCCATTACATTGTCATTCTACTAACTGCCAGGCTGTGAGAGGTGCTGTGGGAATGGAGATTAAAAACAAATTATCTATATCAATATAAGTAAATGATTGCATGAAATAAGCAAATAGTCTTCCTATTCTAAATGTGGGTTATATATAGTGACTTCCTCCCAAAGAGCTCAGTGTGTAAAGGAGAGCAAAAGAGTAACTTTGTCTTGAGGGACCTGTCATACAACACCTCAGGCAAATGATCAAGGCAGTGTCAAGGACTATATTATGGATCAGGGAGTACAGAGTTGCTGGTTCAGGATGCTCAAGCCATCGTTACTATTTCCTGGAGAATGGAATTTTTCTGGGAAGCTCCTCATGAGTGTTTATTCCCAAGGAGGATGCAGTGGATAGAGGTGGAAGAGAAGGTTCTTTTTTTTCACTCTGGAAGTGGCCACTTCTCTGGATTCCATGAGGAACAAGTCTAGTCACCTGAGTGGAACTTCTGTTTGACATTTGTCTAGGACAAATTATGGTGGGATGGGGTGTCTGCGGTTCAGGATGTTCCCCTTATAATCCCATGGATTCAGTGTGTGCACATGTGTGCCTGGTGGAAGAGAATCATGAATTTCCCAGGAGTTTTTGGCTACAGGATATTGGGATATAGGCTTCAAGGTACCTCCGGACAGAATTAGGACAGATGACAGAGTTCGTAGTGGAGAAAGGACATTGGTAACCAAATGAACCCTCAGTGAGGAGCAAAGGAACCACACACCTCTGCTTAAACCATGTGCAGGAGTTCTGTATTTAGATAAATTGAATGAATTCATTGCTTTCAGAGACTAAAACATATTGCTATATAGTTAAGATTTTGTTATTAATAAATCCCACTGGATTTAACAGAAATTAAAACAGAAAGCTAGAGCCTTTCCAAGGCAGAGGAAATTTTAATCATTGATGAGCTCCATCCCGCAACAAAGTCATTGTTCTATAGCAGCAGCAGACTTCTGATTTAGGGCTTCCTTTGCACCTGAAGGCTTCAACTCACCTGCAGTAAGCAGGTCACAATCCACTTTTGAAGTGGAAATGAAGTCTGCATAGTGGTCTCACCCTCAGAGCCTGGAGACCCAGGCCTAGCCAGGCCATGTTGGAGCCTGGCATTATAAATTTCTCCAGCTCTGAGAGGAGTTTTAGGCCATTGATCTCATGTCACCTAGAATCAAGATGGAGTGACAGCTGATAAACTGCTCAGTGACAGGCTGTAGCCTTGGAAAAAAAGTCCAGATGTGGGATAAAAAAAATGAGCTCATGGATTAGTCATCAGCCTCTGAATTCCCCTCACCCTGAATTTCCTTGACTTGCTTTAGAAGCATTTATGTTCAGGTAATTTTACAGTTGTCTCTTCGTCCTTCAGAGATGCTTTGGTCTATGAAACCTCCCATGGAATTTAGATGAAATCATTCTTATATGTATTGCTCCATAGTCTACAGAAGTCCCATAGTCTTTGCTGTAGGCCTGAGCCCTTAGTACATTTTACTTGTGTGTAGGGAGCTGTGCATGCAAATAGACAGTAATGCTAATTCATAGTCCTTTAGCAGAATTGCTGGGCCTTTAGGATTCAAAACTACTTACTTTAATAGGGGCAAATAGGGAGACAAGAAAATGGGTAGGATTCAGAACAGGAGATAGAATTCCCTTTGACTGATATTTAAATGCGTGTGATTTTTTCTATTTCTTTAATCCTCTTTTGATTTTAGGTCTTCTGTCCAAAGAGCAGTATGAGCCTTATAGTCTAAGAAGGCGTAGGTCACCTTTAAAAAGATTTTGAGCAGCTGAGGAGAGAGGGCCAGCGTTGGGAAGATTAGGGGAATGTGGTGGGTCATTTGTGTTTGGGGGTGAACCAAGGTTGAATTCTTACCATCCTGGCCCTGGATGGCCTATTCCCTGTATTGAACCTCCATCCTTCCCATGCAAGGCCATTTGTAGGGCATCTGTCTTGCTTGGCTTTCCCTCAGGAGCCGTACGGCAGCTTCTGGTCTCAAGAGGCTGAGAAGAGGGTTGGATGGAGGGATCAGAGCCCCCAAGGAGAAAAACTAATGTGACAAGCGATCAGAACACACACCTGTGTGTGTCCTGCTCCCTCACTGGGCAGGAGGCCCTATTGGCCCCTTATCCTTCAAGGGTGGGAGCTGGAAGAAGGAACAATGTACAATGTGTGATGGATTATACACCTTTCCATCAAACACTGTGGAGGCTTTTGCTGGAATTTTGTAAAAAAAGGAGTGGAATAGCTTTGTTCAGGAGTGGAATGCAATGAGTAGGATGTTTTGGAGAGGAATCTAGGGAAAAGTCATGAATCTATAGGGACCAGAGAAGCTGCCCTTGAGGTCAATAGTGCATATAAGGATATAGGAGGAATTTCAAAGAGCAATAGGAAAATATACCTTGTCAAGTCAGGAGTAGGGTTTTCTTAACCCAGAATAATTGTGTCAGGCAGGATTAGTCAAGCTATGCTTTAATAACAAATAACTCCAAAGTCATAGTAACTTTGAATTGAAATTTATTTATTTTTTCTTACTCTGCATGTCTACTATAGGCTGGCTGGGGAGTATGCTTATGCTACATAACTTCCTTAGCTGAGGACTTAGGCTGATAGAGTGGCCACCATTTTGGAACTTGTCCCTTGCTGCAACAGAAGGAAAAGTACATGTACATTGTACACTGACTCTTAAATTTTCATCCAGATCTATTTACACCTATTCCTGCTTACATTTCTTTGTCCAGTTTGAAGTTCTAGTGACACAGTATAAAGCTCATTGGTCTGGTCATTTCAAGGAAATCTCAAGAAAACAGAGCAGGACAGCTGGACAAAACTTTTAGGCAAGGTGAGTTCTGGGACAAATATAATGAACTTGCTTTTCTGTCTTAGTTTTTAGACAAATCTTTCTTTTTTTTTGGTGGCAGGAAGATGACAGTTGAGAGAAATGCTAGTCAAAGGCATATGTGTCTCAAAATTCAAGGAAGGTCAGAAATAAATTAGAAGTGTCCTCATGTGACACATTCTTTAAAGTATAGGCTAAATTATAGCTTCAGACTAATTAGTAAGGAAATCTCCTGACAGTGAAAGATTGAGTGTTGGTGATGGGATTACATGTCCTTGCACCTCTGCTTGGGGCAAACTTGCATAAAGCATCTCCATTAATCACAGTTTTAATGGCTTTTTCTTTTACCACCATCAACCGATCACCAGGATAAAAAATGTTTTACTAAGCAACTTCCAGAGTGTGGAATGAGGCTGTGCTGAGTGCTTTGTAGTGGTTTAAACCATCTGCCTTTTGAGAGTTTGTATCACATGATCATGTGAATAGAGGTATTCAGGGCAGCACATAAGTATGGAGAGTACTGTGAATTTGAATAGTAGCACTTTGGAAAGGCTGAGGAATACAAGTTTTTTTGCAGGGTAATCAGTAGAGAAGGTGTCATGAAATATATCGAGGAAGCATGGAACCAAGAGAATGTATTTCATTACTGTGTGTCAATCACACTTCTAGACACTGGGGCATAACTTCTTGTGCTGTAGGATGTTATGGACAGTGGGGACAACAGTCAAACCATTGTATAGCTTTAGTGGAATATGGTTAGTAATAAATAAGAGGTTTGCTCAGGCAATCAGATTTAAGAACTCACTTAAAAAGGGAGGAGCTGGCTCAGAGAGCTCCTGGCCTGAAGAAAAGGGCTGTTTTTAGACTTAAGCAGCCTTGGGAGAAAGGATAGGGCTGGGGCAATTGCCACTACATGTGCTCCAAGCTTTATTGTAACCACCATTTTCCAAAAGAGCTAGGGATGAAAATAATGCCAGTTGGGGATAAATGTAATGTTTGTGTCCTCCTGAAAGTAGGTAATGCATAAGGAGTGTATAAAACAATATTTTAATACAGAATTTAGAGAACTTGGTGTTATCTGGTACCCTGGTCTAAATAGTCCTTTTCAAAGTGGATTAAATGAGGTGGATAATTCTTATTCTATCTCTCTCTTGCAGTTGAGGCAAGAGCTCCACATTCTTTTTGAACTGTAGAGCACTGCATACATTAAGATGTATTGCTGATGGTGACCAAACTATAGGATGCTAAGCCAGTGTTACAGAGACCAGTGTGACAGGTGGCAGATAACAATGTAAGGGCAAAATCCTGGGGCAGCTGCTGGAAGGCAAGAGAGAGGTTAGCTCTACAGCCCATGGAAAAATTTTGGAGACTTTAAACCATGGGGTGGGATGGAAATGGTTAAAGGTAAAAGGGCAGTGCTCAGCCTACTGGGGATAGGAGAGGCTGGAGGGTAGACACTGATTATAGAGAAGGATGTCACTGCTCTATCTGAAATGCCTGGCCTCCAGAAGTCACCAATTAATATGTGCTGGGATGAAAAAATGAACGAGTGATAAGGCTTGTGTTCTCTCCATCTCAGTTCTTCTGAAATAGCATCTTCCGCACTTATCTCAGGGGCCCAGCATGCCCTTTCTTCTGCACGCAGGCTGGGGACTTCTTTGGTTAGTTTTAGCAAATGGGAGTTGAGAGAGGTAATTTTGTAAGTGCAGATCCAGTCAGAGAATCAGCTCAGCATGGGCAACTCAAGGTCGGCCTGGCCAAGGCAAGCGGCTCCCGTGCCTTGGATAGCACAACTAGCATCTCCTGATGCCAGGGATGCAGACTGGGACAACGTTCTGCCCGTTCTCTCTGTTCTGAGTTCCGTAAGTGGAACTGTTTGACCTCTCTTTCCAGAGAGACACAGATGGACTCAAGTTTCTTAAGACAGAGCTGGCTGCCTCCCCACCACCCCTTCCAGACTCCGGGCTGCTCTCTGCTGCTCAAGACAACTTGAACCTTGCAGTCTTCGACGGATTTTTCCTGTACATCAGGTCTGTTATGGCATCACTCCTCCTTCCTTCCTAGTCTCCAGCTCTTCTGTTGCCCGCTCCAGCTGGGAGTGATGCTGGTCCCTTCCCAGATAAGCACATATTACACATCATTTATCAAAATCACTTTCATATATTAACTTCTGTCACTACAAGAAGGGGCCTAGTCCTAGGACACATCTTGGGGGGCGGGTTGTCAGTTATTGTGCATCCTTTCCCTCTGTCTGGCTCTGCATGTGCCGCGGCCTTGCTCTGTAGGCACCCTTCAAGGCCCAGAATGCAGCCCCTGTTGACAATAATGGTAATAATATTCTCAGTAATGGTTACAGGTTGCAGCACTTGCTTCTTGCTGCATATGGTGCCAGGCAGTCCACATACTTAATTTAATTCTCTTAGTAGCTCTGTAAAGGAGGTATTATCCTGACAATTTTCAAAGAAACTGAGGTGCAGAGAAGTTAATGTTATCAAGGCTCCCAGCTGGTGAGTGGTGAGGAAGGACTGTGATCCAGTGGAATGGGGCAGAGGCCCAAGTACTTTCCATTACATGGAATTGTGCTACTATTTCAATCCCTTCTTGTTAAAAGGGCTGTTTTAATTCCTGGACTTCTTCAGAAGCCCTGAATATGTGCACATGGGCAGGACCCTGGTGTCTCCCGATGTGCCCTGACTGCACTGCTATGCCCCAGCTGTTGTGCATAGTGAAACATTTTCACCTATGATTCTCAGTCACAGGCAACAAACAAAATGCATCCCATCACTTTTCTAACTTGTTTCTTTTTTCCTGCTAGTAGCACAGATGGGAATCAAGTTTACATTTTCCCTCTCCTTCAGCCCCGTGACACACATTTTTTAAAGGGTTGTGTGGTGTCCCCAGTTTATTCACACTCTTTCTGACTCTTCCTCCTATGCCTGGACCTTAGGTCAGACTTTCTTCCGCTCAGTTCTGGGTGATTAGAATAGCTTTCGAAGTGAGTCAGCTGCTAGAACGCATGGTAGTTCTTATTTATTTATTTTTATTTTTTGGCGGTACTGGGGATCGAACTCAGGACCCTGCTCTTGCTAGGCAGGTGCTTATTCCACTGAGCTATATCCCCAGCCCACATGGTAGTTCTGTGCATACTAAAAACCCCTTCCATCTAGGTGGGTCAGTTCCACACCAGGGCATTCTGCTTGGCTAGCAGAACTATAGATTGACTGCACAGCTGTGCATTGTGGCCCTGGAAGTGATTCCTCTCCCTGCCATTTGTTTCTCCCCATTCAAAGCATCCACATCTAGCATGATTTCAAGGCATTCAACATCTGGTATGGTTTGATCAGAATGGGCACTGATCAGAATGGGCACTGGATTACCCTGAGCAGTTTCTGCCAACCACCTTCTGAGCCAGGCGTTAACCCTTTAATTGCTAGGTTGTGGGAAGTTGGAGACGCCTCTGGGGAGGTGTCATGGTAGCACTTAGAGTTCACAGCACTGGATTTTTATCAAGCAGGGTGACAGTATTTTAGCATCTTAACCACTGGCACTGCCTTCCAGTCCTATGGGCTGAACTCTGCTTACACCACTTCACAGAACTCTCTACAGAGAGGCTGAGCCAACTCTGTCCCTCAGCAGTGTGTGCATAGTTCCCATCCTTAGCAATCACTGCATTTCCACTGGTAACAAAGGAACAGAATGACTTTTTAGGGTACACTTAATTTTAAGTACAATCGTCAGAGCAGACACACCTCCAGGGGAAAATAAAGATGTCCTCCCGGCCCAACCCTCTGGATCATTCATTTCGCCCACCTGGAAACTCCTTTCAGGAGGAAACTCAGCTTTGAGACAAGACTTAAATGGATCCAGAGACACACAAATGGGCTAGAGGGTGGAGGGTACACAGATGTCAGACCTGTCAGGTGCTCAGCACAGAGGCTAAGGCTGTCATATGTGTCTAGATTTAGATCTGTACAGTGGCACCTTACCTACCTATCCACCTGCCTATCTATGTGTACAATGCCATTTTTTTCTACCTCTCGTTCCGACAGTCAGTCAGGATCTTGGTATTTTCTTGACTATAGAATTTTTATTGGGCAAAACTAGAAGCTCCTGGAAGAGAGGGTGGAGAATGGAAAGAAAGAGATGTGCTTCTGGGAAAATGAATGAGCCTGTGGTTGAATTTCTCCTCAGAAGGGGAGCAGGTGCACCATCCCCTGGGGGAAAGGGTAGCACTTCCAGGGACTCTGGCTCTTCAGGTTTTCCATTCTCATCTTGAAGGACTGAATGGTGTGATGTGCTAACAGCAGGGATCGCTGTGGAAGCCCCTGGGACCTTCGCTTGTTTCTGAGAGGAAGCCTTTTCACTGACTGTAATGCATTTCTAACTAGCCTAGCAGGATGGTGGATTAGAAGTTGATTTCATGAAGAAAACAAAGTGTGCTTTTTCATACTGGGTTTGTGAGCACATGCAGCCCATTTTAAAGGTTTCTCCAGGTCTGTGTCTTGCTCTCCCTGTCTCTGCCTCTGTCTCTAGGCTCGTGTCTTTGTTATTGCTTCTCTCCCCATCCAGGCCACGTGGCTGCTGTGGTCATGTGGGTGTGGGCTGCCTTCCTGAAGAGGGGAACCTCTCTGTGTAGGGCAAGAAACCCTTGCTTGGGGTCACCTCTGCTGTGGTCATTCAGGAGAGGGACAAGACTTCACTTGGACCTTTTCCATGCCTTCTCTCCCTTAGTGCTAACAGATGAGTGTCAAGTCCGTCTGTGGATCTGGGGAGGGGGTAACTGTTCTGAGCCAAGGGCAGTAAAAGGTCCTTAAATAACAAGTTGACTCCTCAAAATCCCCTCTCTTCTTCCTTAGGAAGAGCTCCCTGAATTTCAGTGGCATCTGATCATCTAGAACAGACCACAATTCCCAGCCTTCCCTGCAGCTAAGTATGGCTGGAAGAGTACATTCTGAAAGTAAGATAGAAACAGAGTTGTCAATACGTTTCTGCAAAATGGCCTGGCTTTTTGGGACCTTATTCATCTTTCTTTTAACCATCTAGAATAGGGGTTGGCAAACTTTTTCTGCAAAAGGCCAGATAGTAAATATTTTTAGCTTTGTGGGCCATATGTGCTGTATTCCAGTTTCTCAACTCTGCTGTTAAACTGCTAAAGCAGCCAGACTATATGTAAACAAATGGGTGTGGCAATGGTCCAATAAAAACCTTACTTACCAAAGCAGATGGAGGATTGGATTTTGCCTTTGGACTATAAATTAGAGACCAATGGTTTAGAATGCATAAGTGACAGCTGGAGAGTGAGCAGCCTTGTTGGACTGTGAGGTGGAAGCTGTGTACTGAGGAAGGCAGAGAAACAAACAAAAACACACCTCAGTTCATAGTTATTACAGAGCTGCCTTGCAAGCTCTCTGGCTTTCATTTATACAAGAGAAATAAGCATCTATCTTGCTTATATTGCTGTCAGTTGCAAATGAACCCCATCCTGAGTAACAGATCATTAATGTGTGGTTCGGCCCAGCTCACTAAAGTTGAAGAGCGTGGAATCAAAGCTCCAGCAGGAATGAAGTAAGTATACATTTTCCGGGCATGTGTTTTATACTTTACACACCTCCAGGATTGTCCACCCCTCAGCTAAGCATGGCCACAGAAAAAGCTTTAAGACAGACCTTTCTGTAAGCCACGAGGCAGTGAATGGCATGCAGAGAAAGCCGAAGTAACTGACTGTGGTTCATGTACTAACACAGTCCGGTGGAGGCAGATGCCTCCCTAGCACCTGGGCTCTGCTGGCCCCACACACCGGAACACAGTGCTTTGACACATGCTAATGAGATTTACAAGGTGTAAATGCAAGGGAACTGAGTTTTAGCATCTTTCTTTCCGGCTGTCAGTCAGAACCTGTCCCTGGCATCAGTATTATTGGGAAACCCTGGGCAGCCCTGGAAGAGCGCTTCTGATGACTTAGTTCCATGTGTCAGTGGGACCGTGCTGAATTCCTGGGGAGATTCAAGAGCTTCTTCTTAGGACTGGGAGTTTCATGCAGACTGAAAGAATGACAGGTTAACTGAAAATTAAAGTACTATGGAAAAACATTGGCACTTGGCTCTGACTCCAAAAACGTTTCCTGCCAGTGTCCGCAGCCTTGCAACTGACCTCGCTAGGAGCCTTGTCTACTCTTGTGCTCCAAGCAGTGCTGTGGGCACAGAATGCTGCTATCCAGAGGCAATGGGATTTTTATTCCTGGAGAAGAAAGCAGGTGGTGGTATGCATTTGCGCACTCTAGCTTTAAGCATTTAAAGGAGAGAGAGAGAGAGAGAGTGTGTGTGTGTGTGTGTGTGTGTGTGTGTTGGCAAACTGTTCCTTCCACTTCATGGGAGAGAGGACTATTTTCAGACAAGAAGAATTTTGATTAGATCCAAAGAAGTAAAGCCTAGCCTTCTGAACAATGAACAGGTACACTGGGAAGCCAGAGAGGTGTGTGGTATGAGGTGGCATGAAGGGGTCGGTAGTGAGGAATGCAGACCTCAGAATCTCACGGACCTGGGTTCATACCCTGAAACAGCCTCTCACTTGCTGGTTGGCCTTGGGCATGTTGCTAAACCTCTCTGAATCTTAGTTCCTTCTTTATGAAATGTTGATTGTAATCCTGCTGACCTGCCAGGAATGCTGTAAGGAATGGATGTGGTAATGTTCCTAAAAGGCTGGTCTAAGGTCTGGCTCAGTGTAAATGTGGAGAAGATATAAAATGATGAAGGTGATCACACGGTCCTCATGCAGTTCAGACATTTGGTCTCCCAGAGGCAACTTGCCCAGTGCGTGGTGCTGTGAGTCTGTCCAGTTGGCCTTGGACGGGAACAACTTCCATTGCAAAGCCTTTTCTGGTATTCTTCCTTCACATCTTCATCTTTTGAAACTCAGGCAAAAAGCTAGCTCCCCAAACAAAGAAAACCAAACCAAAACAATAAAACACAACACAAGCCAAAACAAAATAAAAAATGCTTCCTCTGGAAATCTTCCTTGGCTAGATGAGGGTCCTCACCACATATACTGAGGACCCTGGAGACATTTCTTTGTTGTTTTGGCTTCAGCAGCTTCTATGTGCATGTCTTACGGGATCATTTGATTCATGCCACTAGGCTGTATGTCCATAGAAGTCAGGAAGTATGTCTGTTTTTATTAGGCTCATATTCCGACCAGCCAGCAAAATACCTGGCACATCATAGGTGCTCAAATAGAATGAATCAGTCAACAAAGTAATTTATTCTGGCTGCATTTATATTGATGTTTTCTGTTCTCTCATACCAATTTATGTAACTATTTTCCCAACATGACTGATCTGCCCTTTGTCTTCAGCTTTGTACGACCCTCAAGAGGGCTTGCACCTCAGTGGGCTCCAAAACATCTGGCGGTGTGGCAAGAGGCTGGCCAGAGGCTTCCTGAGGATACAAGGTCAAAAGGCTGGGAGTTGTCAGATAGTAAGGAAATTTTGCCTCAGACTAGCAGCTGCATAACTAGCTGCTTTCAAAGGCTTCAGGCTAATCAGAATTTCAAAGGCTACTTTAAAATGTGATAGGATTCTACCTGAAAGAGCAATGAGGAAGGCCCTGGAACTGCATTTTCCTCTAGTTTCTATTCCAGGCTTGTATCAAAAATACCAAGGACTTTGGGTTTTATTTTCATTCCTGCACCAAATGGAAAAGCTAATGTGGTGACAGAATGGCGATGATGGCGAGGCCACAAGCAAATGCTTCACTTGTTCGTGCTTCAGCTTTTATAAGGAGCACAAAAAGAACTAACTGTGGAGATAATTCAGTGCTCCCATTTCCACAGTTTATCTGAGGGGAGGGTCCCACTTCCTCCACCCTTCATCACAACAGTGTGAACATTTTTCCTGTGTCAGATAAATCCTCAAATAAGCAGGATTTCTTGTAGAGAGAGGTGCCCATAATCCACTATGAAGTGAAAATGACAAGTATTAAAACTTCCCTCTGTTTTTTAGAATTGCTGCTTTTGACCGTAGTACTTGAATAGAACTGTGTAGAAGAAAACAACAAAACAAAACAAGACTATGACCACAGCCACTTCTCAAAATTACGGCAGCAGGCAAAAAGGAGGGGTGGGGAACTATACATGTACATATGGCATTTCAGCAAGAGCTGCACCTGCTTTTCCCGGACCAGTTGGCAGACTATTCAAAAGAAAGTAGTGTTCTTTCTGGTACTACACAGGACTGAAAGCCTCTGTGAAGGAGTTGACAGAAGCTTTCTGGGATTGATTTCATGAGGACTGTACCAACCATCATTTTTGAAATTAGAACTGAATTAGACCAGATAATGTATTTTAAAGCTGTGGTTTTGAGGTTTTGACACCTGGTAAGTTTCACATATGTTCAAGAAATGGCGGAAACAGTACACATATGCTTTGTGCAGAAAATTATCATTTCTGTAGGTTGTTTTATAACCAGGTTCCTGGTAGAGTTCTGAGATGCCACGGAACAAGGAAATCCATCAGCCCACCTGAAGAGCAGAGGCACCAGTCAGCAGCCTAGAGGTAGCCTGTGTGGGTCCATTAGTAGGGCCTCATCTTCAGAGAATTAATTCACTGCATAGAGCCCCCCAGGTGACCTGCTCACCTCTTTCCCAGCCAGGAGCCTACATCCTTGATCCTGATTCTTCAAGGCCAGCCCTTTAGAGACAGCTCCTGAAATTTAGTAGAAAGTCTGTGGAAAGAGTGATGTATTTGGGCCAAATTGATGGCTCGCCTAACAAGCTGAGCCTAGGTATTATTCCTGAGAAACCACCTTTAGTTTCTCACAGAGCACAGGTTCCCAAGGGACACAAATAGCCAACTCTGCTATTTAAAACCATCCGGGGCCCTTGCTGTGTCTTTTGTTGAGTGGAATTGCATTATCTAATGAATAATCAATGTTCAACTGGCACCTGAGGGTCCAAATAGCTAATCTGAACTAAATTTACTGATTTGCTCTCTGTTTCTGCTTCGCACTATTGACCTTGTTCTCCTGGCACTGAAACTCCTTTGGCTTGTACCTTGAGCTCACCACAGGGTGTCTGTGGATGTCCAGAAGGCTTGTGAGTCCCAAAGGTACAGATGTTTTACTTTGAAGAGGGAAAAGACATACTGACGATCGGATGCACCTGTGACTTCAGCCCGCTGTTACCCTGAGCTCTTTTGTTTATTTCTCATTGATTGATGTCTGAGTTACTTTTCTCTCATTACTGAAACAAAATACCAGACACCCAAAGTTAAAGGAGAAAAGGTTTATTTGGCTCGCAGTTTGTAGAGGTTTCAGTCCATGATCAGGTGGCTCCAAGGCAGGGTGGAACGGCAGACAGGCATTGCAGAGGAGAAAAAGTTCACGGTGGGCTCAAGGTAACAAAGCAACAAGGGACAGCCACACCTTTTTCTGTCCCTTATATGATACCCTTGCTACATAAGGAGGGTTCCACTAATACCTTTGACCCTACTATTGCACCATTCATCAATCTCAGCCTCACACATCAAGATCCAGCCATCTCTGAAAAAGCCTCACCTATAACTGCATGTGGCATCTAGACACAAGTCATAACAATTCACTTATTCATTCACTTGCCCAACAAATGTTTACTCAGGAGAGAGTCTGCAGGGGCAGGGCCCAGGAGGTGATTCTGGCTTTGTTCCAAACTCCAAAGATGGTTCATAGTTATTGGCTCCAGGATGTGGTGATGACTCCCTGAGACTTTGGGCTTTCTCGTTCTGGCTCTAGATGTTGGAGTAGCCCCTATCTTTGATTTATATTTTCTGTAGATGCGCTTCAAGGCCTATCTGTCTTGAGTGAGAAAGTTTCTCCATGCATCTAGTGATGTAGTACACCATGGTGGTGGCAAAGTCAGTCTAGTGTGTCTTGTGGACCACAGAGGTGAATGTCTTTCATCCTTTCACCTCATAGGAGTCCAGTGTGGTATGTCAGAGCACCTGAAAGGAAAGGACCATATTTTATTCATCCTGGGTTCCTTAGCTTCTGGCACAAAGCCTAGCCAGTAACAGGAGCTTTCAAAATGAAGAGTGTGAATGGATATATTTACTCAAAGTGTGTACCCTCCTCCAGGGTCAGGAGGGTCATGTTCCCAGATCAAGGGGCACTTTATTCTTCCAATGTACAGTTCAGCTTCTGAAGTGCAGACAAGGGGCTGGGGATATAGCTCAGTGGAATAAGCGCTTGCCTAGCAAGCGCAGGGTCCTGAGTTCGATCCCCAGTACTGCAAAAAAAAAAAAAAAAATAGAAATGAAGTGCAGACAAGATAGGGAAGATGATGCATCAGTGCCCCATAAAAGCAGTCACACTGGACATTACTGAACGATACCTCCTCAAAGAACTTATGTTTTCTGTTCTGCAGAACATCACAGATGAAGCGCAGACCCTTGCAGAAAGTGGGACTTGGCTAGAGGTGACTGCATCTACATACTCTTTCTGAAACCGGGTTTCATTTGTTCAATATGTAGCATGAGAAATTTGGTGTTTGTTACTCAGGATATAATAGCAAAAAAGCCTAAAATTCCAGATGGAACGGTTCATAAGGCATTCACATATGTGCACATGTGTAACTAGCAAGCAAAATTAACCCTCACAGAGTACATCAGAAGCCGGCAAGGGGTATACAGATTAAACAGGGCAGGGAAAGGGGCCTGGGATGTGGAGGCGCTGGTTTTAAGTAGAGCTATTGAAGGAAAGGGGACATCAGTGGGAAAGGTCTGAGCCGGGATAGGAGTGAGCCGCGCGGACCTGTGTGTGGGGGGAATATGGGCAGAGGGGAAAGGGGCAGAAAGCCCTGAGGCAGTTGTGCCAGGGGCACGTGGACAGTGAGGAGTCCCTTGTGGTTGGAAGGGACGGTCAGGGTGGAGGTGGGAGGCTTTTAGGAAAGGGAGGAGCTGCATCACCCTGAGGGTGTCTTTCCTCCAAACTTATTGAATTCCTTAATCATGTTCAAGGGCCTACACAGTAACTTACTAAAGAATCTGAACAAAATCTGCCCCAAGGCAAAAATTAGTTGCTGGTCTAAGGCTGAGATGTCTGCTTGAGTTTGATGCCAAACTAGTCAGAGTTTGGGAGAAAAGTGCAGTAACTTGAAGTCAGGAACCTTGAGATGTTTCATAATGGTACTGTTTTAGGAAGATGTGAGCAAAAAGAGTGTTGTGTCCAAGGGGTTAGCAACACCTGGAGCTTAGGCCTGAAGGAGTCAGGGAAGGGAGAGGCTCTGTTAAAAGGAGCCACCGTCCCCTGTGACCCATAGGAGAGGGCTGAGGTAATAGGTGCTCCAAACTTGTCTGCTTCTCTTCCTTTTCCTTCTGCTAGTGCCTCTCATGGGCTGATTTCTGCTGGAAACCAGCGGGAGATGGGGTTCACTAAGGTGTTCCACACAGGCCAGTCTTCAGGGATACAGGGCCCTGTGGAGAAGGGTGGAGAGTAGACCTGAAGAGGTGATTGGAAGGCGTGTGGTGCTGATGCTCTGGGATGGAGAAGAGGGGAACATGGGATGGAGCAGAAACTGGGAATGAGAAGCCACAGTCCCTGCCTAGGCAACAGTCCAGTTGCAGGGTTGTTGCATGGAAGAAGAGCCACTGAGGGTTGTGTCACTACCATGCAGAGAATACCACCCATTGACAGCTGTTGCCTTTGCCCTGTATATGCTGATCTTGGGGCTGTATTCCATCATTTATAAACAATGGCAGCATGCTGGTAGGTACCTGTAGATGGGAGGAGAGGACTTAGACCTCTGGAAGGGTAATGTTTGCATGAAGTAAGTCCTTATCCCTGGCCTGAAGGAGTCAGGGAAGGGAGCACTTACTGTAACCATGGGGATGGGAGAGGCTCTGTTAAAAGGAGCCAGGACCACAATCAGCCCAGTTAGGCAGAACGGCAGCTGACTACCTTGTTTTGGTTAATGTGATACAGCGGGGAATGCTCCTGGCAGGACAGCAAAGCTCAGGATGCAGCTGCTAGAGGATGTAGCGTTCTCTCCATCAACAGCATTGGAAGTTGGGCAATGTGTCCATGTTCATGGATTTGTTTCAATCTGTTACTGAACTGACTTTCAAATTGGTGACATGGGTGACTGGGAATCTTGCTACTTTTAACACTTTTCAGATACAGCCCCAAGTCCTTCACATGTCTGCTGGGTCTTGTGGAAACTGGCCCTGTCTATGTCACCACATTCATCTGTGGTACTCTCTGATTGTTCCCCCTGTGGCAGCACCCTGGTGCCATAGTTCAGGGCCCCCAATGGCTACTTCTCTTGTTACCTCTTGAGCTAGCTCATCTGATTTCCTTGGTCTCTCTTACTTTAACCACTTTGCTCCTTAATTTCTGCTAAGCTCAAAATTGTGCCTCACATAAACCTTTCCTAACATGCAGGACTGGATGGGGTCCTTCCTTGTACTTTCTCATAGTATCTTTCTTTAATGCTTCTCACATTTGTAATTAAGTCATTAATTGAATAATAGTTTAATGTCTGCCATCCTTTACCCCATATATTTTAAATTCTAGGATTTGCTGCTGCCCAATCACCCTACATACAGTGAACTCAATAAATAGTTGAGGAAATTATTGAACAGAAGAAAAAAATGAGTAATTGTTTACATTGTGCACAGGAGAGAAATAAGGGGCGGCATCGATTGGAAGAGACATTCCTGCTAGCCCTCTCTCCACTCCAGCTCTCTCTGTGCCGGGACGAGACTGAGTCAGAAGCAGAGGTAGCAAACAACCCAAAACAAAGAGCGAACAGTGGGAGCCCCGACTAGCCAGCTGTCCAGATACCTGGGAGGATGAGGACAAGCCACTGTCAGATATTATGACATTTTATGTGGTGTCTTGAGCATCTGGGGAATTTGGTATCTGAGGGGGATCCTGGAACCAATTCTCCTTGAATATGGAGGGGTGACTGTAGTTGGAACAATAATGTTTAATAGGTCATACAATATGTATTCCTTTAAACACATTATTGTAAAGCATTGCCAAAGTATAATGTGCAAAAGAATACATGAAAATAGGCAATAAAATGTAAAAAGTATTCTTACATGCCTCATACTCAAAAAGCCAGAAAGTTCATTGATGACTGCAGCACCTTATAAACTCAAGTTAGGCCTGATACCCCATTAGCAGAGCCAGCAGTCCTCTAGTGGTCTGACCTAGTGGTGACTCCTGGTCCAACATTCAAATTTTATAGTCCAGCATTTCACTGCAAGAGTCATCCTTTTGAATCTCACTCTTTTTAAGAATTGTTAGACAAATTCCTTTTGGGGGGGAGCACGCTCAGACCTCCAGCTTTCATGATACAATCTTGTGACTATCCAGGGTCAGCGTCAAGAGTGCTTCTTCCTGCAACTTTGTACCTCTCAGTTTCCTGCTTGGCACCTGGACACTCAGACTTCTTGCTTCCAGCTTCACACATTTAACTGCCTCACATCAGTCCGATCCCATTTCCCTGTCTCCTTACCTGATTTTTTTTTTAATTTTATTTTATTTTTTTTATTTATTTATTTTTTATTTTAGAAACATAAAAGTACAAAAACATATTGACAAACAGACATCCATTATCATAGAAAATAGTACAATCACAACTAATCTATAGACAAGGTGATATGGTCTCAACAGTAGTTGTTGCTTTATCCATTGATATCTTCGAATTGTAGATGTATGGACCCCTATACAGACATGCAAATTTAGTCAGACAGTTTATCCTCTCAGCAACAGAAAAAAAAGAAAAAAAAAAAAAAAAAAAAAAAAAAAAA